>JAJIBD010038303.1:0-44475 GCA_021461705.1 Cryptotis parvus | reverse complement strand
ACGTGAAGGCCAAGATGGCGGCCACCAAGTGTTAAGGCCCTGTAAAAAGGAGAGAAAGACAAGACTCCCAAGAAGGGTGCAAGCTCACAAAGAGAGAGCCCAAAGAGCTTAAAGCGAGAGAGAGAGAGAGAGAGAGAGAGAGAGAGAGAGAGAGAGAGAGAGAGAGAGAGGAGGTGAGAGAGAGAGAAGGAGGCTGGTTTTACGCCCCTGCAACTTAGACCTCCCACCATTATGGGAAGCAGGAAGAGTCAAATGCCCTTAGGTAATCCTCCCCAGCACCTCACCTAGGCCCTATTATATGCTAATGTTTTGAGCCAAGATTTGCCTGGAAATGCAATTTGTAGGGTAGAGAAGGGGTTTTGAGAAGGCATGCCTCTGTACCAAGACTATACTAATGCCAGTTAAATATTTTTCCAAACCTTCACAAGAGCCTCATCTACTTCACGTGTAGTTTTGTATTTTTAGTTTCCTTTGAGTTATCAGGGAGCCATGCTTGCTTGCTTAGAGACAAACAGCATTTCTCTCTGGTCTAATTACTTAGAGATCCAAATGGCTGTAAAAGGATGTTGGTATATCTTAGCTAGTCCCACGTATGATTGTGGTAGCATGAGAGAATATTTATACCAGACAGTACAGAATACATGGTCAGATAAACTGCCACATTTAGACTTCCCCACTTATTGAAATGACCTGCAGGAGGCAATCCAGGGCAGATGCAGAGGCTCTTAGAGGAGTCCTGCAACAAGACACCATCTGCACTTCAATGTTCATTGCAGCACTTTCAGAATATCAGAATGTGGAAACAACCTGAGTGCTCAAGAACAGACTGGATAAAGAAACTATCATACATCTACAAACAATGGAACACTGTGAGGCTGTTTGGAAAATATGGTTATGGAATTTGCCTATGAATGGACGGACATGGAGAGTATCATGTTGAGTCAAATTAGCCAGAGAGAAAAGGGCAGATATAGAATGACTGCATTCCTCTGGTATATAAAAATATAGTATGGTTCTAATATTGAAGCTAGTCAAATCAAAGACCAGGAGGACTTGTCAATGGTTGGATCTACTGCAAGTGCATGGGAGTTAGAAGTAGTTAAGATAGAGAAGGGACCAGAGGTCTAATAAGTGTTAAAGATGGTAATGCAAAGCCTAGAACTGAGCATTGAACATAGGCAAATTATATATATATATATATATATATGTATATGTGTGTGTATCTCTATATATACATATATATGCTAACCCCTAAACTTATGTATTACAAGCCACACTGTGTAAGAGAAAGGGGAGAGAGAGAATGAGAGAGAGAGAGAGGGAGGGAGAGAGAGAGAGAGGGTAGAGTGCCTGCTATAGAGGCAGGCTGGGGTTGTGGGGATGAATCAGGGGACATTGGTGGTGGAAATATGCACTGGTGGATGGATGGTTACTGGAACACTGTGTGACTGAAACCCAATCATGAACAGTTTTGTAATTGTATATCTCATGGTAGTATAATAAAATAAAATAAAATAATTAATTGTTGGTAGTTTGAAAGGAATCCACATTCTGTGGTTGATTTTCTGTACCTCTCAACTTCAAGATTAACTATATATTTTATTTCAGATGTTATGCACTAGGTCACATAAAATGAATAAAATCAAAAATAATTTGCCACTTTCCAATTGTTAATGCTTGATTGAGTGAAATTATCATCATTCATATTTTCATTTTTCCAAGATCTTTATTCTTACCATGAGCCATGTCTTTGTTATTTATTTATTTTTCTGTTAAGTCATAGATAAGTTTGATATTATAATTAAACATAAACAAATATAAACATTAACATCAGTTTATAGTCATAATTACCAAACTTTTGAATTTCATACACTTTTATATATACATATATATGATATTATATATAAAATATATATATCAAAATCAATAACCAAAGCAGAGGCAGAGAAAACTGCCTATCAACACTACTCTTCCTCTCAACTCTCTTCTTCCTCTCAACTCAATTGAATCTTATATAGTGGCCACAGCTTTGTAATTTTATTCTAAATATTTCATTATTTACTTCTTTATAAAGACAGATTTTTTACATTGAGCATAACAGAAATTTTCCTTGTGCCTAATATGTTTTATCATGAAATCATTAGTAAATTTTGCTTTTCAACTATATTCCCTTCTCTCTAAATATTACTGGCAGTCTATAATACAGATTTTGGATATTGGTTCAAAGCTGAGAGAAAACTACTCATGAAACTTTTTTTCCTATAACGCATAACATGTGGATGTCTTGGCTTACAAAGAGACTTTTAGATGCCTGATTCTTTAATAATGTAACTATAGAGAAAATGTTCCTTAAAGTATGCTTTAAGATAAAAATAATCTAATTATGTGATTATGATAAAGAATAGTATGTAGTTACCTTGAATCTGTCTAAGATAATATGATTTTCATGGAGCTGACATAGTTTATCAACTGACCACAGTCATTGCAATACTCATCATAGGTGGGCTTCCTGTATGCTTTTAATTATGACTGTCAGTGACTACACCAAATGCCAATTATGTTTGTAATCAAACATGTCTATGTTCCTATATAAGTACAATCTAGAGAGAGATTGTTGAAATACTATGAAAGTCACTGGAAAAAAATAATACCTAAAGCTCCTTGTTGACCAATTTATCAATCATTTTTCTTGGTTGATGGAAGCATATTTTGATAATGTAAGAAACTACTCAATCTCATAGTTTGTGGGTTTGGTTTAAATCAGAATACACTTTCAGGATTTTTTTAACCGTTTAGAATGAAAAATGGAGTAAAAATTTTAGGTCATTGAAAAAATAAGAACTAGAATTGCTTTCAAATGAAATATAAACAAGTACTAAAATATTTGTGGAAGCTAAAAATAATTTTATGAAAACCTTATAATCTCTTTCTGTTCCATAATGTCTATGTAACTTTAAAATTTAAGGATATAATTCTCCTTAATATATGCTTTGGTTTAAAGATCACAGAGGAAAAATGTATTGGAAAAAACTCTGATATTAATTTTAACTCTATTATTTGCACAATAATTTATAAAGATTCATGGCTTCAAAACATAGAGCAGTGCCATCCTTTCCTGCTTTATGGGACAGGATGCTTTAAACATTTGTCAGTCTTTCACAATTATTTGTAGGTTTTCTCTCAATGGGTTAAAATCTCAACTCATTAAAGCAGCATTTTTAACATGAAATTTCAGCCATCTAAACTGACACAAATACAAAGTGAGAACTGTAAACTAAAAAGGTTGGTTCTTTGCATTACTTCAGAATTAAGATTAGCAAAAAGTGACAAGCAACAATTTTCCCTGGATTATATTGTGTTTACCTGTGTTTATAAATAATGAGAATTGACAGAAATCTTTCTTTTATTCTGGAAGTGGGGCAGTAAATAAAGATTCAGTCATCTGGAGTTATTTATAAATTGTTCAGCATTTTGATTCAAAATGTTTATGTAGATGCATTTCTTTGGAATGAAAATGCATAGGGTCAAACACAAGAGCCTGAATTGTGGGAACACAGCACGTGTTGAAGATGATATTTGCAACAGAAATTCTTACTGAAGAAATTCATATGGAAATAAATAGATGGTGAGTAAAAAAGATATTTAATTCAAAGCTAAATTATAATGATTTTATTTCTTGTTTCATATTTGAGAATGGGAGAATGGAAAGAATATATATATATATTATATATATATAACTTTATTCCCTTTCATTTGGGGAATTGGATTTGCTTTAATTTAAAAAAATACATAAGTCTCTAATATAATGTAATATAAAGTTAGAATTTTTTTTTTGCTTTTTTGGGTCACACCGGCGGTGCTCAGGGGTTACTCCTGGCTCTGCACTCAGGAATTACTCCTGGCGGTGCTCGGGGACCATATGGGATGCCGGGGGATAGAACCCAGGCTGGCACAGGCCGGCCGCGTGCAAGGCAAACGCCCTACCCGCTGGGCTATCGCTCCGCCCCAAAGTTAGAATTTTTAAAAGTTATTATTTGTCTTGCATTTTTATATTTACATATTATAATGCCAATATTTTATAAATCTTTTTTACAATATACCATTCAAATTAGAGAAACTATTCCAAATTCATTTGTATGGAAAGGCCATCACTGAAGACATATAAGAGCCACAGACTTGCAATTCAGTGCAGAGAACTGAGAATATTGTGATTCTTCATGCCTGTGTATCGTTCCTGGGGATTGCATGGTTCCAATGTGGTACCATGAAGGCTTCCTGGAGATGCCTCTGGCCTCCAGAGATGCACCTGGAATTGTCAGGATAGGTTGTTTTGGTAATGTTGGGAACTGAAATGGGGTCTGTTGCTGAAAAGTATACACTTTAATTCAAGCATTATCTTTCTGGACCCCACTGGGTCACTTTTATAACTAATAAAAAATGCTACATATTGGTGTCATACATCTAATGTGATATACAGCAGTGATACTCAGAGAAATAACCCTTCTTACTTTTCAACTTTTTTGAATAATTACATTGTCTTATAATATCCCTCATTAACTTTTCACTTTTCTTTAATTGTTGTTTTAAATTATCTGGTTTATAGGACTCAGAGGAATTTTTTTCCACTGATAAAAAAAAATGACAATTATTTTTCTGACTGATTATTCTTTTTTTTTGTAGCATTTCTATTTGACTCAAGGTATGCCAAAAGTAATTTAGAAATTATTTTGCTAAAACCAAACACTTTTTGATCTGAATAATATTTTAAATAAGTTTTGGAATTCCTTCGTTATGGGAAAAATAAGGTATATAATTTTCTTTTTGTTTTAAATTTAAATTAAATTTCCGATGCAACCTGCTAAACTTTCTAAACCATTACATTACTCTTTTTCTCCATTAAGGTAAAGTAACCTACCTGTGAGTTCAGTTAAAATGTTTTATGTCTTAGCAGTTTCTTAATTGCAAAACTAAAAAACTATGTTGTCTTGTAAAACTTCCGGTAAATACTACATCTGTTTTTAATGTATACTGCATAATTTAATGATAAGGCACTTCAGTGGTCACCTACTGTAAATCTCAATTGTTAAATATGTCTGCAAGATATCTTTAAATAGTAGGCACTTTTTGGGTACATTAATTTTCTTACACTCAGAAGCAGAACTGTAATTCTAACTGTCATTTTATCTAAAGCTCTGTTTATTTTAAAATTCTATTTACTGCCTAAGTATCTTGTTCAAACTGATTAACTGTAGTAAGATTTAAAACTTTTATAAAACCTATTTATTACGTCTAATGATTTTAGGATTTTCCCTCTGCAGATTACAGTTTAGAAAATTTAATTAATTGACAATAAAATGCAGGGTACTAAAGACAAATCTTGGAAAAACATAAACCAACAGCAATTTGAAAAAAGACTGAAACTTCAAATGCTAGCACAACTGGATATAAAAACTAAAGCACAATTAGAAAGTATAAACACTTCATAATGAATTTAGGAATGGAGATTTCAAGTCAGTGCAACTATTCTCAACCACAATTTTCCAGTGGCTACCAACAGTATCTTTATTTATGATTCACCGTGTCTAACCATATATTTACTAATTATCATATTATATAACACATCTTTTATAATTCTTAAGATCTAACCATATGTGGTCATATTATTTAGAGTTCTCTAACCAATATTCCATTGAGTCAGCAGATACTGATAATGTTCACTTTCCATATTTTATCAGGGGAGTAAGGATAATAATATTCCTTTAAACATACAAGAAACATGCAAGTGCAAGACAACTTACATCAATTATTAAAGTAGTATTTTCAGCCTCCAATTTTAATTAAAGAGACCCATTGCATAAAGCAGTGACTTTACTCTTCATTTAGAACAAAGTTACTTCTACATTTTAATTCTACGATTATCTCAAGCAAAAGAAATAAAGGCTTTTAAGAGCATAAAATGAATATTTTTCCTATTCATATTTGAACACTGTGGTTTTCAAACTTGTTCATAATATAGTTGTGTTTTGAGCAGTCAGTGAGCCAGCAACTATTCCACCTGCAGTGTGACCTTCCTTCCGCCATTGTCTGCAGTTTACTATCCAATAACCAAGGATGGCTGACTTCTGTTTTTTTTTTCTTTGACTCTTTTTGGGTCATTTCTGGAGATGCTCAGGAGTACTCCGGCTCTGCACTCAGGAATTACTCCCCTGCCGGTGCTCAGGGAACTATATGGGATGCTGGGGATCAAATCTGGGTCAGCGCTATGCAAAGCAAATGCTCTACCCTCTTTTACTATTTATTGCTCTGGTCCCTACACTGCCTTCGTAGAAGGCACAAAATAATATATTTCCTATTGCTTGTTACATCAAAAAAGATAATTGGAATTATAAAGAAAAATAGTTCAGTAAAAGAAAATTAGTGAAAACATTTATACCCCCACAATGGAGATATTAAAAGTCATTGTCTGAGTATTTACTGAGCAGTTTGTTGCCAGTTAAGCCTTTTGTGTTATTGTTTTGGTTTATTGAACTTAGTGGACTTCTAAGGTACTTCCCCTTATAATTTCTGCACCTCTGTCTGCTGGGCAGTCAGTTCAATATTGTGAGATTTGGAGACATTGGCACAGCGCACTCTTGGCTTGGCATCTTAGTCATGAGCGGTGAAGCTGTAATATTATGTGCTGCAGGTTCTGGGTGTGGTACAGTCATTGGGGCTTTGTCAGGACTCAGCCTGCTGAAATGAATAAATTTTTATAACTATGATAGATGCCAGTTGTCCCGAAGAGAGAGACCCACCCATGTCAGACTAAGCTATTTTGAAACCCCGTAAGAGATCCAGACCCATCCACTTCAGACCCACAGCTGTGCTGCTCGCTGGCCCCATGTGGAAGCAACCCATGGAGCTGACCTCCCGGTAAGGGGGCTCAGCCAGCCCCTGGCCGAGTCCAACATTGCTCCAAGGGTTTGCTCTCATGGGCTGTGGAGAGACCATGCTGGCCGGACTTGGAGTGGAGTTTTGGGCCCAGCCCTTTCCCTCTGCCTCCATGCCAGTTGCCCCGAATAGAGAGACCCACCCACGCCAGACCCTAAGGTCCCTTGGTGCTGCCACAAAATGGCCGTGCAATATTTTTTAGAGGATGCTGATTTTAGCCCAAAGGTTCTTCCCAAGTTCTTTCACATTTATACATGGTAAACAGTTCTAGACTGGTTTTAACTGATACCGGGAGTCTAGCAAGAAGCCAGAGCAGATCACACATCATGCAGTAAGTCATTCTCAACATCCAGACTCCATAGTTCCTCAGAGCTCCATCCAAGAGAAAACCTGATCTTCCCCCTTTAAAAACTTAATGATTTAAGTTTTTAAATCATTTAAACTTAAACTTAAATCATTTAAAAACTTAAATCAGTAAATGCTGGAGTTGAGAGCCTTCTACTGAGACTGTACCACCTACATGGTAAAGTCTGGCAAGCTACCATGTTTTATTTACTTGTTATGCCAAAAACTAGTAACAATTATGGACCTCAGTTCCATGACCTGAAGAATGGTTTCAGGCTCCTCCTGTCCATGGAGCAAGTAGATGCCCTTGAGTTACACTTGCTTGTGACAGAACTAATAGAGATGTTACTAGTGCCCACTCGAGCAAGTCGATGAACAATGGGAAGACAGTGACAGTGATGATAGAACCTACAAAAACACCATTAGAAAAAAGTTCCAGTTCCTGAGAAATGAAATCTTTTTTGAGCACAGATTCTCAAGGAAAATCATAGAGATATAGAAGACTTATTTTTCAGTTTGTCCTTGTCTGTTTTAGTTCTGTCTCCCTTTATTTAAAGAGCATTATAAATATATTATCTCTATATTGCTGCTTCTAAAATACTTGAAACAAATATTATGTATAGAGTGATATATTCTCTAGCAATATTAATATGATTTTATACTCAACCACCATTGAAAACAATACCAAAAAAGTTAATACCAACTCATAATAAATTCTTCAAGAATATTTAGATTAGTTTTTGAACTATTATCTTAGTTGGATGACTTACATAAAGATGACTATACTTTGACGGTCATGACCATTAATTTTGAATTCAGAGTAATTGTTTGGGAGCTATATTTAGCAGTGTTTAGAGTATACTCATGTATCTGTGCTCAAGGATAATTCTTAACAGTGCGTGGGGAATATATGCTATTCTATAGGTGAAACATGAGAGGCAGATGCTTTAACCTATGCACTATCTCTTCAACACAATTAATTATTACTTTAAAACTCAACTCAAAATATAAGTGCTGGTTATATACTACTTGCACAGAAATGTTATAAGTTTTTGATGTAAATTATCTAAGAAAACAGAGGAATTCTTGTCATATAGAAAACAAACCACAATCATAATAAAAAAGCATAACATGGGGAAGAAACTGTGTCAGAAGGAAGTAGAGGAAGCAGAAGAAGAAGAGAAAGAAGAGGAGGAATAAAAATAAGAGGAGGAGAAAGTTGAGGGAGGGGAGGAGGAAACAGGATGGGGAAAGGAGAAAAAATGAAAATAGGATGGAGTTCAAAAGTGTATTTTTGCAGATACAGGTTGCAATCGAAAACAGGTAAATGGGCAGGAGAGAAATAGCCCAGTTTTGATGTACTAAATGTATCTCACTTCTACGCACCATGGTAAAACCCTAGTATTAGTTATCTAGTATTAGTCCTGGGCATCCCCTGAGCTCTTTTGAGTGTGATTCCAAAATATAATTTGTGTATTAATATATATATTTCATTAAAAGAGTTGATAAATGCCTAAATCAAGCAAGTAAAATATGTGATGCTATAGTTATCAAAATAAATGTATCTGTTGGGAAGATACTTTTAGGAAGACACACTAACTAAAGCATTCACTATGGTTCATGGAGAATTGTAGCCTGTAAGTGAAAGGCAAGAAGCACATGAGGTCACAGTGGTATGACTGAGTATGAGCATTTCACATACAGTTATTAAACACATAATATTGGTTATCAAGATGAACCAGTTCTTGAAGTTTACACCTCTAAGCCTTACCAGAAATTCAGTATTCAAATAAATATGGTATGGTTGCTTCCTATAAAAGAAAGCAATTTGACTATATCTCCAGCATTAGAAGTTTTGAGAAACTATTTGAAATGTAATATTCATAACTCTAAGAAAAATTAAACATGTAATTTGTACTTTGAAATTCAGCTCTAACCAGCTGGTTACTGTATATTACTCACCATAGGTCCAATTATAAATCATTTCCTAGGGTCTCTCTACATTGTGTGTGATAACTGTGGTCCATATGACCAACATTTATAAATCTGTAACAGAATTTAAACTTACAGATATTGTCTACCATGTTACTTTCCCTCATATTAAGCATTAAGTCACCAGTTATATAAAGCCACAAACTTAATGTCAAAGCAATACCCCAAGTCACTGCCAGTGTAATACCTCACATACTTTTACGAATACTGTACTCTTGCTTTTAATATGTTTCCAATATTCTAGTGAGTTCTTTATAATGAGAATGACTGTAGAAGAAATACTGGCTTTTATTGATAGGACTACAATCCACTGTTTCTGAATTTCAACACCAAGAATGTTTAGATTTTGCAAACAAGATGTGTGGGCTTTAATATTAGGCTTAATAGCAGAAATGTAGCGATAGACAGGGCTTACAGAGGAAGTGTCCTTTGAAATGATCGTCTTGACAAGATAGGTTATTGAGTCTACTGAAAGAGACTTATCCACTGTTTAGAGATTTTGTAGACTAGCTGTATTGCTAATAATATTCTTTAAAAAAATCAACTGGAATTTAGCCATTCTATGGCATAGGGTTCAGAGACGTCAAATGGAGCACCTTCATTCTAAATGGTTTTTTTTTTTATCAAAATTGAGCTAGGCTCTAACATGATCATGGAAGAATTTAAGTCAGGGAGATGTTCAAATTCTCCTAGATTCTGGCATTCAATCCGCCATCTGAAAAGAAATCATTCAACTACAAAGTAATTACCATGTGAATGGTGTTTCTGCACAATTTCTGCATATGCTGCCATGCATTTTTATCAAGACGACAAACATAAACCAGCGTGAGAAAGCATGTGTCTTTCCCCTCATATCTTTTGAACATCAGTATTTCCCAGCAGTTAACTGCATATGATAATGGCGGGACACAGAAACGTTTTGATTTGGATCCAAACTCTTCACCCAGAAGCAGTTTTTTTTTGTGTATATTTTAAGCTTTGGAGCTTTTGATCTAGATTTCATTATATGGCAGATCATTTAAATAAGAAGGCAAGGAGGCTGATTGAGAGGGAACTTAGTAAGATGTTGGAGTCTCAACGAATATTTCAGCTCAGAGGAATTTCTTTTTTTGGAGCCAAATCCAGATCCCACCTACTGAGTTAAAGCGATTAATTATTAACTACAGACATATTTAAATTACAAGATATCAGGTTGACAGCACATAGCAATGAGCCTTCAAATTGTGATTTCCCAACTTAATGATGATGATGTGATAGGACTGAATGGCAAATTGCTATTGCTTTTAGTTGAAAATTTGAAAGTGCTGTGCCCTGATCATTTGTTACATAGAACTGCTATTCATTCAGCAGCACCCCTAGCAGAAATAAAGCTAAGGTCTGGTGTGATGGCAGCTGAGATGTTAATTCACAAGACAGCAAGCAGAGAGAAGCTGCTAAGTGGCACTGTGGGTTAATGACGCACTACAGTGCTTCACCATGGGAGACATATGGGTTGAATTCTGGCATTGTTCACAAGTGAAAATTGGTTTACCAATCTTAGGTCCCTGGTGGACAGTTGTCCTTGTCCTAGACCTCCTCAGATGTTGTCCTAATTTCCTTCACAGGAGAGGCTCAAGACTGGAGGAGCAGACGAGGTTTTTTAATAAGAGTACAGTTGTCCTGGAAAAGTCAGCGGAAGAAATACTCCCAATAGTTTCCTTCTTTTTAATTTCCCTTCACTCCCTGTCACTTTCTAATTTTCAAAAAATATGAAAATCCTAACCAGCAAGAGAAAGAAGGATAATGAAAATGGTCAATTTCTTTTATGATAAACTGCATTTCCAAAGAACTAAGAGAGCTTAGCAATGGTTAATTAAAAATAAAGTACTTGTTTGTAGTAGAATTTACCCATAGAGGAAAATATGTATGACTAAAGGCTTAAAATAAGTGTTAAATAGCTTAGTAAAACTGATATTCATTTTCCAGAATAATTGTACATGTCTGATTGTAATTATCATTATATAATTATACATAGCATCAAAATATGTATAATAATATTTTTGACTGTTAATTATAAAGGTAAATTAAATAAATAACTTTTATCTAAGGAAAAAGGCTTTAAGAATGCATTTAAATCATTCAGAATAAGCATTTTAAAATTTCATCTAAAATGATGAGAAAAAGAATTTAATAACATATTTTATGTAAGAAATCCAAAGGGGAAATAAGAAGAGGAAATTACTGAAGTGCATATTATTATTTTCTAATTTATAAAATAATGAAAGTTAAAGCTATAGAAGTCAAAGCATTAAGGAAATGCAAAATGAAAGAGGGATATTTTTAACAAAATAAATTATGTTTTAATAGAAAAATTAAAATATTGGTATAATAGGAATTTAATAATAAAATGTTTAAAAATAGAAAGCAAGAAATTTATGAAAATTTAATCTGTTCAATATTTTCAACTGCAAAAAACATTATTTTTTGCTGTTATTTAATATAGTATCAGTAATCCCATTTTTGACTCATAAATTTCTGCAATTAACTTTATTAGAAATTTTTTTTAGAATCTTAGCAATTTGTAGAATGAGTCATTGATTAGAAATCAAAACAGTCCATAAACATTCAGACAAAGGAGAGAGAATGAAATAGAGCTGGTGCTATGGCACAGCAGGTGGGAAGCTTACCTTGCACACCACTGACCCAGGTTCAATCCTTGGTTCCACTTAGAGACCTCTATCCCTCTCCAGGAGTGATACTTAAGTGTAGAGTCAAGAGTTAGTCCTCAGCACCACTGGATGTCACGCCCTGACTCCACCACCACAAATACTACACAACACACTCATATACACAAAATAAATAGAAGGTGAAAGACTTATAAATATCACACTAAAATGAAAAAAAATACCCAAGCGCAAATAATTTACTTTCAAGCAGTTCTAGGGCCTAAAGAGTTTAGATGAAGGCCCAGAGCAATAGCACAGCAGGTAGGGCATTTGCCTTGCATGTGGCCAACCTGGATTCAATCCCGACATCCCATGTGGTCCTCTGAACATAGCCAGGAGTAATTACTGAGCAAAGAGCAAGGAATAATCCCTGAGCATCTCCAGGTTTGACCCCCAAGAAAAGGTAAAGATTTTAGATCAATCCTACTTGTATTTTCTTATTTTAGCAACTTGATGTGATCCTCTCTAAAAACAGATTTAACTTCATGAAGTAAATACTATCCCTATTCTGTGCAAGAAAGTTATTTGTAACCTACTTGTTCCTCAATTCCCACTGTAGTTCCTGCTACAAGTTTCCAGACTTTAAAAAATTTTTCTCTGACCTCAGTTGAAATAACTCTTTGAATTGCCTTCATCTACTTCTCTGATGGTCCATTTCCATTTCCTCTGAAGGGCTATCATGTATATCCCTTAAGCCAACTTTCAATACTCAGTTCTAGACTAGCATTAATACTTCCAACTATTATTGTTAAACTTGTCCCTTCTATATCTTACCTACTACCCTCACTCCCCACACATTTGGGGTAGATTCTAAACCTTGACAAATCCATATGGGCTCTTTTACCTGGCCATTGATAGTAGTCTCATATCTTTTTATATTCGACTGATGAACCAGTCATTCTATATCTGTCCTTTTCCTTCTGACTCATTTCACTCAACATGATACACT
The DNA here is from genome assembly GCA_021461705.1 of Cryptotis parvus. Classification (NCBI taxonomy): domain Eukaryota; kingdom Metazoa; phylum Chordata; class Mammalia; order Eulipotyphla; family Soricidae; genus Cryptotis; species Cryptotis parvus. Next base: position 31,554 of record JAJIBD010038303.1, on the reverse strand, counting down.
GCATGTCCATCCATTTATAGATAGATTTCATGACTTCTTTTTTTAACAGGCCCATAGTTTTTTCACTGTATCACTGTCTTCCTGTTCATGATCGATTTGCTCCAGTGGGCACTGGTAACATCTCCATATGACCTGTCTCATGCAAGTAGAGCCTAAGGGCACCTGCTTGCTCCAGGAACATAAAGAGCCTCAAACCATTCCATCAGGTCATGTCAAGGAGGTCTATAATTGTTACTGGTATTTGGCATATTTTATTATGGAGAAATACCATAGTGTCTTTAGTCAGTGTTCCGTTACTGGACACTCAGGTTGTTTCCATATTCTAGCTATTGTGAATAGTGCTACTAGGAACATAGAGGTGCAAATGCTTTTTCTACTGCGTTTTTTTGGGCCCCAGGATGGAGTGGTATTGCTGGGTCAAAAAGGAGATAATTTCTAGTTTTTTCATGAATGTTCATAAAGTTTTCCAAAATAGCTGAACCATTCTACATTTCCACCAACAATACATGAGTCTTGTTCCACTGCATCGATGCCAGTCCTGATTGTTCTTTTAGATGCTTGCCGGTCTCTTTGGTGTGAGATGATACCAAATTGTTGTTCTGATTTGCATCTCCCTGATGCCTGATGATAAGGGATGAGGAGCATTTTTTCATATGTTTTGGTCACTTTTATTTTTTCTTTGAGGAAGTTTCTATTCATTCCTTCTCCCTGCTTTTCATGGGAGTGGATGATTTTTTTTTTTCATTTTACCAGTGACTTGTATATATTGAATATTAACCCCTTATTAACTTAGCTTAAGAACACTTACTTATCCTGAGTAAGCTTCTTTCTTTTTTCCTAAAATCTGTAGAATGTCTTTGTACCTTGGTCACTGTTTTTCATTTTTTTTTTGGTGCAATTATTCTAAGTTTTCATGCAATCCCATTTTTTTTTTCCTTTTTGGGTCACACCCGGTGATGCTCAGGGGCTACTCCTGGCTCTGCACTCAGGAATTACTCCTGGCGGTGCTCGGGGGACCATATGGGATGCCGGGGATCGAACCCAGGCCGGCACAGGCCGGCTGCATGCAAGGCAAACGTCCTACCCGCTGGCCTATCGCTCCGGCCCCACCATTTGTTTATTTTTTGATTCCACTTGCTTGGTCGGTGGTGTTTCATCCTTGATGACGACTTTACTTCAATGTCAAAAGGGATTTGTCTATGTTTTCTTCCATGTTTTCATAAAATCAGGTCTGATATTAAGGTATTTAATACATTTTGATTTGACTCTTGCACATGGAATTTGATAAAAGTCTGAGTTTATTTTTGCAAGCAGTTGACCAGTTTTCCCAGCACCACTTGTTAAAAAGGTTTTCCTTGCTGCACTTCATATTTTTCTCTCTTATCAAATATTAAGTGATCATATATTTGAGGGTGATCTCAAGCCTATTTGTCAGAGTCCCACCTAGAGCAAAGCCTATTTGAAGCCCAGGTATGCCTGATCCAGAGACTCAAATAAATGGGGGCAGAGCTGCTACCAGCTCTCCCTGTGCTCATCTGATTATGAGGCACCTGGGAGGGAAGGCACAATCTAGCCCCTGGCCCACCATCCCAATAGAGCCTTGCAAGAAGCCAGAGGAACCCCCCACACCATGAGGTCAGTCATTTCAACATCCAGACTCCACAGTTTGTCAGAGCTCCACCCAAGCAAAAAGTCAATGTCTCCCCAATCCACGTGACCACTTTGTAGCTGCACAGTTCATCAGTAAATGCATGGGATTAAGCCTAATACTGAGAGTATACAACCCGCATGGCAGAGCCTGGCAAGCTACCTGTGTTGTATTTGATATGCCAAAAATCAGTAACAATTATAGACCTCATTCCCATGACCTGAACAAATGGTTTGAAGCTATTTGTGTACCTGGGATGAGCAGATGCCCTTGGGCTACACTAGCACATGACAGGACATATGGAGATGTTACTGGTGCCTGCTCGAGCAAATCGATGAACAATGGGAAGACAAGTGATACAAGTGATACAAGTGATATTTGCGGGTGTTTGTTAGGATATTCTGTTCCATTGGTCTATGGGTCTGTAGTCCAATACCATGCTGTTTTAAATTACTACAGCTTTATAGTAGTTTGAAGTTTGGGAAGGTGATTCCTCCCATCTTCTTTTTTCAAAGGATTGCTTTATAGCTACACATGGAAGTTTATTTTTTAGTTTTCTTTATTTATACACCATGATTTACAAAGTACAAAGTTTTTTTGCTATATAGTTGTCAGAAACATTCATTGTTTAACACCAATCTCATCACCAGTGTGCTCTCACCACCACCAAAAAACCTTATTTCCCACCCCCCACCCCCCCCATTCCCATGCCTGTTCCCCCTAGCCGGTACTAATTATATTGACCATTACAGCTAATATAGGAATGGTATTCCTAAAGTCATGACTTTTTTCTGGGTTGTTATGTGTGTATCTGACCCATTGTGTTCTTGCATTCACTTTCTAAATTTCCGGAATATTGGGATTCTAATAGTTAACCCCACCCCCCCACTACTACACTATGGACAACACTTATTTCAAATTTTCATCAGCCTCTATTTAAGCTTGTCCTAAGCATATACTGAATAATCTATTCTATATTACTGGTTGGAACGAGATCATTAAAGATGGTTGAGGAATATATTCTTGGATAAAAGTCAATAAAGATTATTAAATCTAACAATGGACCATTTTAGCCCACTGTATAAGAAATTACTGCTTTGTTTCCACAAAACAGATATCGTGAACACACACTTATAATTGTATGCCCCATACTTAATTCTATCAAATGCTATGGGATACCTGGCAAATCAGTATACAAAATTTTTTGATATAGTGGCTGGGTGCCATGGGGATAACAGGCCTTCTGGAGGGGACAAAAGTTGGGGGAGGGCCCCCATCTCCAGTTCCACTAAAACCTGATGAGCTTATCACCAGCAACCAGCATACCTGGGCTTGAAATCAGCTTCTTTCTTTGGTGGGGACCTGATGATTTGTGGTGTCCGACCTTGAAAATGTCTGCTGTTGTGGTTCATGGAGTTTTTCTGACTTCGGAGGCTTTAATGAGGCAAGCCGGGACCAGAGCACACCACCCCTCATGGTTTATTGCTCCATACAAATCAATTTATTTGCTAAATGTCATGTATGCTCACACAGGGACTGGTTTGAATCTTTATAATGCTTTGGGTTGTATTGCCATCTTGGCAATGCTGATTCTCCAAATCAGTGAGCAGGGAATGTGTCCCCCTTTCCTCGTGCCTTCTTTCATTTCTTGAAATATCATTTTGCAGTTTTCTTTGTATGGGTCCTTTATTCACTTAGTTAAGCTGATTGGGAGGTAGTTAATTTTATGAGGCACAATTGTGAACAGGTTTGTTTTTTATAGCCCTTTCTTCTCTTTTGTTAATTGCATATGGGAAAGTCACAGGCACTTGGTTATTGATTTTGTAACCTGCCATTATACCATAAAGATCTATCATTTATTTTTGGTAGTGGTAGGTTCTTTAATACAATATGATATCATATGCAAATAGTGATTTATTTCTTCCTTTCCTATTTGGATGCCATTAATATTTTTCCCTTTCTTCTTTTCTGATGGGTCCTTTATTCTTACTGATGAAAAACTTGCAGAGCTATAAAATTTTCTGTTAACACTGCTTTAGCTCTGTCCCACAAATTCTGGTAGCTCATGTCCTTCATCTTTCTGTATAAGTTTGTTGTGCATTTATGATTTGTCATGACTTGCAGTAGCCCCTCTATCCTTCCTTTACAGTTGGCTTTGAGTCTGTGAAGTTCCTGGGCTCTTCGTCTATCCATAAAGTTGTGTATTGTTCTTTCAAATATAAATGAGAATCTGGACAGGTAAAGGTGAGGCACTGTTTTCATTGAATTTTTTTTTCACAATATCCCACCAATGTCTTTGGGCTTGGAGGGATTTGTCTGACAAGTCTGCTCAAGTCAAGGAATGCTTTTTTTTTGTGAAATTTCCCTCTTTGATCTTACTGCTTACAATATTGTGTCTTTGTCTATGACATTCATTCTTCTGATTAGGATATGACTTGGAGTCTTTATGTTAGAGTCTCTTTTAGCTGGTATCCTTTGAGCTTCTCAGATCTAAATGCCTTCATCCTCCAGCTCTGGGAACTTTTCAGAAGTGATATCTTTAACTGTTTCTACATTGTTGGGGTTGCCTCCTTGTCCCTCTGGGACTCCAATGATTCTTATTATGTTCCTCTTGAATTCATCTCAAAGTTCTTTTTCCCACTGTTGAGCTATTTTGAGGCCTTTTTTAACCTCTGCTGTTACCTGAGAGCTTTCTGCAGCTCATCCTGAAGCTAGCTCATTCTGTGTTCTGCTGTTTTTATTCTACTTTGAGGGCATCCATTGAATTTTTTATTTCATTTACCAAATTTATTGATGACACTTCTCTTTCTAGTTTTCTTATTTCTGCTCTCATTTCCTCCTGTGTTTTATTGGCTGTTCTGCTATTTCTTTCATATGCTCCTGGATTTTATTGAAGGTTCATTCAACTGTCTTTTAACTAATTTAAATATCCTCACCATTTCATCTCTGAGATCTTTGTAAGAGAGATTATGTGTATGGGTATCCTTGTTGAGGCTTTAGGGCTCTTTTCTTCATCCACTCCTCATAATATTTCCCTGTGATGCTGTGGTTGAATGGAAGCCACATCCCTAAATGTGGTTCTACCTAGAATTGAGCAGAGGCATTTCTCTATGATGCTGCTGCCTGAGAAGCCCTTAGGATATTTTTGTATGCTTATGATGACATGTGGAATGGTGAAGGAATGTGTGGCCAAGGAGCAAAACCTGGCTAGTTCTCAGGGTTACCAGGGATGGAGGGTTCCTCCTTGGGTTGAAATCACCACCCACCCCCAGGTCTGCAAGTCCTTCAATATGACACATTTTAATTTATGCTAATTGCACTGCTCTATGTAATATCTCATTGTTATTTTTGTGTTTACCAGATAATAAATGATAAAAAGCAATTTCTCATATAATTATAGGTTATCGATATGTCTTCTTTGAGGAATTGTCTCTTCAGTTTTTCTCCCATTTTCAAGAAAAAATTTATTTAAACACACTGGTAGACAAACTTTTTTATAATACAGTTGTTGTGGATATTAGATATCCCAATATGAATTAATGTTTCATTTACAGTTGTCGGGGGCTGCTGGGGTTCCCAACAACACCAGGAAATGAGTTCCCTTCTACCTCTGAGGCTGGCAGGGAATGGATGAAAACTCAGGAATCCAGCAGAGTTTTAAAAGAATTTACTATCACAGATTCTGACATACAATCCAAGAATAGGAAAACCCCAGACTCTGGGTTGACAGTTGGGCACTGGCCATGGTAGGCAAAGATAGCTGCCACCACATGTTGAAACCCAACAGAGAATGGAGAGGACGGAGAGGCAAAACACCAAGGGAAGCCAAAATGGCAAAAGGCCACTTCTTATCCTAGCTTATTTTATAGACAAAAGCCCATAAAATCTTCCAGTCCAGCCTATCCTGGGATGGGCTATAGAGAGATGAAGCCAGGCAAAAGACCCTTTTGAAATGTAGATCTTCAGGTGAACCTTTATAGCTCAAGCTTCACAAAAGCCAGAGCTGATTCCCTGAGGCAAAATCCTCCTAGCTAGCAGAGGAGGAGAGGCAGCATGCCTGAGACAGAAAGCAGTTCAGAATGTAACTTGTAGGAAATGGCATTAATACTGTTTACCATGAAAATATAACTAGGAGATCCCAGACTCTGGATCCCACTAAGGTCCAAAATCCATCAGAATAATTCACTTTGGCATTACCTTTAGAGTCAGAGAAACGTTAGTTTACCCAGAGGCACATTGGCATGTCTCTGAACTAGGAGAATTGATTACATTATGGTTGATCCAACGTGACCAAGTACTCTTGGGATATCTACATGTATGTCCCACGCAGGGAACTTCGTGGGAACAGAATATTGATTTGGGTCAAGTGAGATTCATGATAAAAATATTTATGCCATTAAATACAGGGGAAAAAGTTACACATGCTAACCTCTAAGTGTATGTATTATAATCCACAATATGTAAACGAAGGAAGAGAGAGAAAGAGACAGAGAGAGAGAGAGAGAGAGAATAAGGGGGGGGGAGAAAGATAGAAAAGAGATAAAGAACCTGCCATAGAGGCAGTCTATGGGCGGGGGAGGGAATCGGAAACATTGCTCATTAGTGAGCAGTGGTGGAGAAATGGGTGCTGGAAAACTGTGTGACCGAAACCCCCCAAAATGAACAACTTTGCAATTGTATATCTCACGGTGGTATATTAAAATATTAATTAAAAATAAAAACTATTTATGCCATAGAAAATTTTGAAATCAGTCCAATTCTGCCTGAACTCTGATTGTGTCTGCACTGGAGATTCCCCCAAAGTCAGAGACCAGCTCTTCATATAAGTGTAATTGGAGGCTAAGGCACAATAGGGAATATCACCCAAGTACAGTGAATGCTATTTTGTCTTTTAAGTGTTTTTAATTATGTATATATTATATACATATATAATAGACAAAAATTAATTTTTGTAGAATAAAAATCCTTTCATACTATCATAGGCTTATTCATATTTTACCCTTAAATTATCAAAATTCATCACCCATTTACTAAATTATCATTTGTTTACATGATCTATTTCATGTTAAGTTCAATATATATTAGGATAATTTTTTAAACATTTAAAAATTTTACATTCATTGAAAAATAGAAATATACTTTTTAAAATATGCATTTGGGGCTGGAACGATAGCACAGTGGGTAGGACATTTATCTTGCAAGTGGCCAACCCAGGTTCAATCCCCGGCATCTCACATGGTTCCTTGAGCAATGCCAGGAGTAATTCCTAAGCAAAGAGCCAGAAGTAATTCCTGAGCATTGCCAGGTGTGACTCAAAAAAGAAAAAAAAATTCATTTTATCAACATATCACTGATTTGCAATTCCATGAATTTTAGCTATACTTATGTATTTTTGTGTTAGTGTACCACCACCACAATTAATGGGGGAATCTCTCATATGGGATAAATGAAAGGAAATATAAGGTTCAACAACTAGTCAATATTACAAGAACTGGAAATTTTGTAATTCATTATTGAAAATGTGTAAGTTGAGAATATTAGAATAAACAAACCTTTCTTAGTCTAGTAGAAAGCACCATAAGTTTTAAGAGGGACTGCCATACTAAATGCCATTACCGAGATGTTTATCTTTTATAATGAATGCACTGTTAGTTAAAAAAGTTATATGAACTCTTTAATTGTATATCTTTGTAATTGTAAAAAAAAAAAAAATTTTAAAAATGTTACACAATGTTCATTTTAGGCATGTTCCAGCACCAATCTTTTCACTATTGTCCACTTCAGTCCACCAATTTCCCATCCATATCCCTCCACCAAAAGTCTTCTATGACAGGCACTATTTCTTTTTTTTTTTTTTTAAGTATTTCATTACACCACAGTGAGATATACAATAACAAAGATGTTCATATTTGAGTTTTGGTCATACAGTGTTCCAACACCCATCCCGCAACCAGTGCCCATCTCCCACCACCAACGTCCCTGGTTCCCTCCCCCCCCCCCAGCCCGCCTCCATGGCAGGTTCTTTATTACTTTCCCTTTCTCTCTATCTCTTTCTCTTTTCCTTCTCTTCCAGATTATGGATTACAGAACATACATTAAAGGGTTGTCATGTGTACCTTTTTTGCCTGTATTCAATGCTCAGTTCTAGGTTGGGATTAGTACTTTTAGACAACACACTGTTCCATTTTCTGTCTTACCTAGACTCTGACTCCCACACATTTGTGATAATTTCCACCTTTGACAAGACCTGCAAATACATGTTTCACTTTACCTTGGATATTGGTATCATAATATGTACATATACATTTATGTCATGCAAATAAATGCAGTCATTCTGTATCTTTCTCTCTCCTTCTGGCTAATTTTGCTCAACAGGATCTTCTCCATGTCCATCCATTTATAGGAAAATTTCATAACTTCATTTTTCCTAACAGCTTCATAGTATTCCATTATGTAGATGTACCAAAGCTTCTTTATCCAGTCATTGATTCTCGGGCACTCTGGTTGTTTCCAGATTCTAGCTATTGTGAACAATGCTGCTATGAACATAAAAGTAGGGATGGTGTTTCCGCTGCGTATTTTTGGCTTCCCAGAGTAGATTCCCAGGAGTGGTATGACTGGGTCAAATGGGAGTTCAATTTCTGTCTTTGGAGGAATGTCCATATTGTTTTCCAGAAAGGCTATACCAGTCGGCATTCCCACGAACAACGGATGAGTGTCCCTTTTCCACATCCACACCAGGACTTGTTGTTCTTACTCTTTTGGATATGTGCCAGTATCTGTGGTGTAAAATGATATCTCGTTGTTGTTTTGATTTGCATCTCTCTGATGATTAGTAATGAACATTTTTTCATATGTTTTTTTTGTTTTTATATTTTATTATGCTCCAGGAACATAGAGTCTCAAACCATTCCATCAGGTCATGGGAATGAGGTTCATAATTGTTACTGGTATTTGCCATATCAAATACAGCACAGGAACTTGCCAGGCTCTGCCGTGTGGGTACCATACTCTTGTAGTCATCTCTAAATCCAGCATTTATTGATGAACCGCGTGGCTACAAGCTGGGCTGTGATAGGCTGGTCATGTGCCTAGTCCATGGCTGGGCCTGTCCTGTTCTCATAGTTCCTTCTCTGGTTCATCCTGTTCCTTGAGCAAGCAGGTGCCCTTGGGCTCTACTTGAAAAAAGACAGGACATTATAGAGATGTTACTGGTGCCCGCTCAAGCAAATCAATGAAGAAAGGGAAGACAGTGACAGTGACAGTGATTTTATTATACCACCGTGAGACATACAATTACAAAGGTGTTCATAATTTGTTCTTGGTAATACAGTATTCCAGCACCAATCCCTCCACCAGTGCCCCATTTCCACCACCAATGTACCCCACCCACTCCTGCCCATCCCCAGGCTGACTCAATAGCAGGTAGCCACATTTCCTCTCTTTCTCTCTCTCTCCCTCTTCTTTTACACATTGTGGCTTGACCTGCAGATATTTAGAGTTTATAACTTAAGTCTCTTTATGTATATTCAATGGTGAGTTCTTTCCCACACTTAGTAAAGCACCAGTATTTATTTATATCCTATTAATGAATATAGTCATTCTACATCTGTCATTTTCCTTCTGCCTAATTTCACTCAGCATGATAGTCTCCATGTACACCCATTTGCAGGTAAATTTCATAATTTCGTATTTTCTGACAGCTCCATAGCATTCCATAGTGTAGATGAACCACAATTTCTTTAGCCAGTGTTCTGTTCTCGGGCATTTAGGTTGTTTCCAGATTCTAGCTATTGTGAATAGCGCAGAGATGAACAAAGAAGTACAGATAGTGTTTCTGCTATGTGTTTTTCGGTCTCTCGGGTATATTCCCAGGAGTGCTATTGCTGGATCAAATGGGAGGTCAATATCTAGTTTTCGGAGGAATGCCCATATTGTTTTCCAAAAAGGGGTTGGACCAGTCGGCACTCCCACCAACAGAGGATGAGAGTCCCCTTTTCCCCAAATCCACGGCATCACAGGTTGTTCTTTCTGTTTTGGATGTGTGCCAGTCTCTGTGGTGTGAGATGGCACCTCATTGTTGTTTTGATTTGCATCTCCCTGATGATTAAAGATGAAGAGCACTTTTTCATATGCCTTTTGGCTATTCGAATTTCTTCTTTTTTGGAAGCTTCTGTTCTTTTCTTCTACCCATTTTATGATGGGGTCGGCTTTTTTCTTGTGAAGTGCTACCAGTGAGTGATATATTCTGGGTATTGGGTGAATATCCTTTCCCACTCTGTGAATTGTCTTAGTATCTTGGTCACCATTTCTTTTGAGGTGCAGAAGCTTTCAATTTTATATAATCCCATTTGTTTATCTTTGCTTCCATTTGCTTGGTCAGTGGTGTGTCGTCTTTAAAGATACTTTTAGTTCTGATGTTGTAGAGCATTTTTCCTATGTTTTTCTTCGATGTACCTTGTAGATTCATGGCTGACGTTGAGATCTATAATCCATTTTGATTTGACTTTTGTGCATGGTGTTAGAAGGAGGTCTAAGTTCATTTTACATGTAGCTGCTCAGTTTTCCCAGCACCATTTATTAAGAGGCTTTCTTTGCTCCACTTAGTATTTTTGCTGCTTTATCAAATATTAAGTGGTTGTATATTTGAGAGTTTGTTTCAAGATAATCAGTTCTATTCCATAGGTCTACGGGTCTTCCATATACCAATACCACACTGTCTTAATTACGACTGCACTGTAGTAGAGCTTGAGGTTGGGGAAAGTGATACCTCCCATCTTCTTTTTCCCAAGCATTGCTTTAGCTATTCGTGCTTTAGCTATTTTATTCCATACAAATTTCAGGAGTGTTTGTTCAATTTCTTTGAGAACATCATGGGTATCTATATAGGGACTGCACTGAATCTGTATAAAGCTGTAGGGAGTATTGATCACTTGATCACTTGATCACTTGAATCCCGTTATTAGTCGATTTGCTCGAGCGGGCACCAGTAACATTTCTATTGGAAGCTATCACGTGCCAATGTAGCACAATAGCATCTGGTTGATTCAGGAATATGTGGAGCCTCAAACCTTTCCTTCAGGATCTTTACAAGGAAGTCCTGACAATCTTGTAGGTGGGCAGCCACGTGATCTTAGACATCCGGTGGGATCCAGTAGGTAACGGCTCTAGTCCAATGGTTGTCTCCAAATCGCATTACATGTCCAGCCCATCTGATTTTCGATGCCTTGGCAAAAGAGACAGTGTCCCTGATTGTGGAATAGCGATGGAGGTCAGAAAACCAGATTCCTTCTCTCACTTGAGTGAGGCGTGATATTCCAAACATAGCTCTTTTCGATTCCTCTCTGGGAGACCCAAACAGCATTCTAATCCTGCTTTCATAGGGCCCAGATCTCTGAGGCGTATGTTAATGCAGGGAGAACAGTGGAGTCTAAGAGATGTGCCCAGAGCGGGAGGTTCTTTGTCCTTTGAGCTATTTCTTCGATGCCTTTAAAGCATTACATGCCCCTCTCTTCCTCCTGCACAGCTCAGGTTTTAGGTCATTCATCATGTTGACTTCTCGACCTAGGTACAAATAACTGCTGCATTCAGAGATGTTTGTTCCATTGAGAGAGAATGGGGCCTCAGGAACTAGTTCATTTTTTTATGAACATAGTTTTCTTCAAATTCTGCTGTAGACCTATCTTTCCACATTCTCAGACAAAGTTAGCCAGCATTTGTGCCGCTTGGCTAATGTTTGGTGTTATTAGAACGATGTCATCAGCGGAAGCGGAGGTGATGTAGTTGCCGACAATCTATCTTCACTCCCATTCCTTCCCATTCTAATTGTCGCATGATGTTCTCGAGGGTGGTGCTGAAAAGTTTTGGTGAAACAGTATCACCCTGTCAAACCCCCTCTTTTGACATCAATGATCACTTCTTTGTAGAATGGTGTGATCCTGGTGGTGAATCCGTAATACAGCTCACGAAGGATCTTGATGTATTGGGTTTGAACATCCCTGTTTGGCTAGTGCTTTTATGACTGCTTCAGTCTCCAGAGAATCAAAGGCTTTCTGTAAATCAATGAACGTGAGACAAAGCGGCATCTTGTACTCCCTACAAACCTCAATGAGCTTGGTTACCTGGTTACCGTGTGGATACGGTTGATTGTGCTGAATCCTTTCCGGAAGACTGCTTGCTCGCATGGTTGTTCTTCATCTAGCTTTCTGCTAATCCTATTAAGAATAACTCATGTAAATATCTTGTAGATGACGGACAACAGGCTGATGGGGCGATAGTTGCCGATGTCTTGAATGTCTCCCTTCTTGAACAGTAGAACTGTCCTACTGGTTTTCCATAGGGAGGGCACCTTGCATTCGGACAGGTAGCGTCTGAAGAGCCGAGCTAGTGTATTGATGAGTACCGACGGCAGATTCTTCAGGTGTTCGGGTCTGACTTTGTCTGGGTCTGGTGCTGTTCCCTTCTTTATCGACTAGATGGCATGTCGGATTTCAGAAGGGAGAATGTTGGGAATAACATATTCATCCTGTGAAATTTGGTATGTGGGCAATTCGATGTGGCTCTAAAAGAGATTTGAGTAGAAGTCCTGGATAATTTTCTCCATTGCCTTTCTGTAAGATGTGTTAGATCCATCAGGGTGTCTGAGGGCAGTCATCTTGGTCTTATAGTTGGTGAAGGACAGGCAGTGGTGCGAATGCTTTTCCTGGCATCTGCTGCATCTTCCAGTATTTCTGCTCTGCTGTCTTTGAGGTATTCTTTTATTGCTTCTCTGCACCGTTTAGCCAGCTTGGACATTAGCATTTGGTCTCTCTTGTTTCCTTTTTTACAAGTCTTTAGTGGTTTGTCAATCTTGTTTATTTTTTTCAAAGAACCAGTTTTTTGGTTTTCTTGATCTTCTGGATTGTTTTTGACATTCCATCACATTGATTTCTGCACTTAGTTTTATTATTTCTTTCTTTCTGCTTGGGTTGGACTCCTTTTGTTGATTGCTCTCTAAGATCTTAAGTTGTGAAGTCAGACTGTTTATGGTGGCCTTTTCTTCTTTCCTGATGAATGCTTGAAGATCTATGAACTTGCCTCTTAACATTGCTTTTGCTGTATCCCACAATTTCTGGTAATTCATGTCTTCAGTCTCATTTGTTTCCAGGAATCTTTGGATTTCCTGTTTGATTTCTTTTATGACTTACTGGTTGTTCATCATTGAGCTGTTTAATTTCCAGGTACTTGGTATTGGTCTCCATTTTTGTGTACATTTAACTTCTATTTCCATTGCATCATGGTCTGAAAAAATAATTGGCACAATTTCTATCTTCTTAATTTTATGGAGGTATGATTTATGGCTCAGCATGTGATAATTTTGGAGTATATTCCTTGTGTACTGGAGAAGAAAGTATATTCAGCTTTTGGGGATGAAATGCCCTGTATATGTCTACCAGCCCTCTTTTTACATCTCTTCTTTTTTAGGGCCAGTATTCCATATGTTTTTTGGCCATTCGAATTTCTTCTTTGTTGAAGTTTCTGTTCATTTCTTCTCCCCATTTTTGATGTTTTTTTTTTTTTTTTTTTTCTCTTTGTAAAGTTCTACCAGTACCTAATATATCCTTGATATTAATCCCTTATCAGATGGGTATTGGGTGAATATTCTTTCCCATTCTGTGGACTATCTTTGTATATTAGTCACTGTTTCTTTTGAGGTACAGAAGCTCTTTAATTTCATGTAGTCCCATATGTTTACCCTTTCTTCTAGTTGCTTTTTTAGTGATATTTCACCTTTGAAAATGCCTTTAGCTTTAATGTCGTGGAGGGTTTTTCCTATATGTTATTCAATGTAGTGTATTAATTCAAATCTGATATTGAGATCTTTAATTCATTTTGATCTGATTTTGTGCATGGTGTTAGACAATGGTCCAAATTCATTTTTTTACATGTTCCTGCCCAGTTTTCCCAACACCGCTTGTTGAAGAGGATTTCCTTACTCCATTTTGGACTCTTTGCACCTTTATCAAAGATTAAATAATCATGTGTTTGAGGTTGGGTGTCAGGATACTCAATTCTATTCCATAGGTCATCCACCCTCTCTATACTCTCTCTTCATTTTAAGCACTGTGAATTATAACACTGTAGCTGATGGGGTATCATGCTTATCACATTACATACTTTCAGCACAAAATCTTCCTCCAAAGTGACCCTTTGTCTTCATTGTCATAGTATTTCCTTTCCTGACCTTAGCTCCCACCATGCCTCCACAGTAGCAAGTTTCCACTAAAGACGGAGCCTTCACATCCTCTTCATTTTGCATACATAGGCCATCATTCTGGTGTCTGTCCTACCCCCTGACTAACTTTCCTCAGCATGATGCTCTCCAGATTTCTCTCAATGGTTTGTATCCTCATTTTCTGGTCCATGTTTCCTTTGAAGTAGCCTTTCTGAGGCATATTGCACAACTGATTTCAAAGCAATGGAGGCCTGTATTGCTGTATGTTTCCCTCAAAAGTACAACTTTTATTGTGTCTCATAGGTTTTGATAACTTTTTACTATCATTTGTTTCAAGGGATTTTTTTAAATCTATTTCTTGATTTCCTATTTTCCCACCTATTATTTAGTAGCATGTTATTCAGTCTCCAGGTATTAAAAATTCTTCACATATTTTATGATTAATTTTTATCTTTGTGGTATTGTAGTATGATTGGATAATTGGTATAATGTTAGTGTCTGTGAATTTATGTATATTTTTATTATGGCCAAATATATGATCTGTCTTGGAGAATGTTCCATGTGCATTAGAGAAGAATGTGTTTGCCTTTTTTGAGGATGTAAGTTCCTGTATATATATATATATATATATATATATATATATATATATATATATATATATATCTCCAAGAATTCCTGTTACTAATTTCATGCTCTTATGCTTTAATGGAATTATTTCCAGAGGAGTAATGAAGTGTTGATATCCCGCACTGTTGCAGTACACTAGTACACTTCCAGCCCAGAGCCTCTGCATCTGGCCTGGAGTTGTCTCTGCAGGTCACTTTGTAGATAGGAGGAGGACAGTTTGAATATGGCAGCTTATCTGCCCATGTATTCTATACTGACTGGTATAAATATTCTCTCATGCTGCCACAATCAAATAATCATGGTACTAGCTAGATCTTACCGGGTATATTTGCCTGGCCACATTGGATCTCTTCAGTAATTAGACCAGAAAGAAATGCTGTTTGCCTCTAAGCAGCAAGCATGGCTCTCTGATAACACAAAGGCAGATAACTATGAAGTAAAGTCAAGACCCTTTGATGAAGGCTTGGAGAAATATTTAACTGGCTATAGAATATTCTTTGGTACAGATGCATGCCTTTGTATTCTAAGATACAGCTCATCTCAGAGACCACTTCTCCACTCTACCCTGCAGAGGCATTTCCATGGCAGATCTTGGCTCCACAACATTAACATCTCAAAGGGCCTAGGTAAGGTCCTGGGAGAAATTACCTCAGGAAATATGACCCTGATGGCTTGCCATTGGAGGGGAGGCCTGGGTTGCAGGGATATAAAACTAGCCTGCTTCATGGCCAGGGCCCATCTGGGAACCCTAAATTCAGGGTTTTTCCTATTGCTGATTTTATGCCAGAACCTGTGTTAAGTAAATCTTTTTGAAACCTTGCTGGATTCTTGTGTCTTTCTCTGGTCGCTGGCCACTGAACCCCTGGGATGGAAGGGGATCCCTGACCCTGCTCACAGATTTTTGTGGGGAGCCTCAGCATTTCCCCATATTCCACTACTATTGTGTTTCCATTCAAATGTTTCTTTAGGTTTGTAAACAAAAGCCTTACAAACTTTGCTGACCTTATATTTGGTGTATATATGTCAATTGAAATTAGTAATTTTATTTTTATTTTCCCTTAAATTATAAGTACTGTTCATCCCTATCTTTAATAACTTTCTAAAGAAAGTTGTTTTGTCTGATATAGTTTGACTGATCCAGCTTCTTTCATTTGTTTGTTTACTCTTGACATGCAGGATGGTTTTCTATTCTTTCCCTCTGAGACTGTATCTATCCTATGGCTTTAGATATTTCCTGCAAGCAGCAGCTGGATGGATTTTACTTCCTGATTCAGTCCACCACTGTATCTTTTTTCTGTGAGAGGTCAGTCATTTACATTTATAGAAATTATTGTTATAAATGTTGTATTGCTGCTTTAGTGTGTGGGATTGTTATTTCTACAATTGGTTGTTTGGTTTATATAAATAGTCTTTCAGTATTTCATTCAGGACTGGTTTAGTAGTAGCAAATGCTGTCAGCTCTAGTTTGCCTGAGAATGTTTTTATCTTTCCCTCCCATCTAAATAAGATCTTTGCAGGGCCATAGACTCTAGGTTGAAAGTGTTTTTAGTGAGTAATTTGAAGTTGTCTTTCCACTCTTTTCACTCCTGTACTATTTCATATGAGAGATATTCTGCAATTTTTAGGTTGTTGCCTTTTAATTAAGGTTTATCTCCTCTCTAGAAGCTTTAAGAATCTCTCTCTTTGTATATTACCATTTTGATCACTCTGTGTCTTTGTATTGCTCTGATTGTGTTGTACCAAGAATTGCTTGGTCCTCCTTGGGCCCTTTGAATCTGTATGTCAACCTCCCCTAGAGAGTGGGGAAATTCTCAGCTAAGATCTCTCCTACCACTTGCTATTCTCGTTTCCCAGTTTCCTCTCGTGGTAGACGTATAATTCAGAGTATGTTCCTCTTGCTGTTAACCACTAAGAAACTTAATTTATCTTTTATTCCAGTGCTTGTTCTATTTTTCTATTCCCTATCAATATTGGTTTATATTTTGTCTTTAAGTTTGTCTATATTGCTTTCTACCTATGCAATTTTGCCACTGTGACCTACTGTTGTGGTCTTTAGTTCCTTTAATTCATTTTGTAAGGAATATTGCCATCCTCTGAATGAGTTCTTTTTTCAGTTGGTCCAATTCCTCATATAATGATTGCTTTATATCACTGACCTGCGCTAGCTTAATCTCCATTGGCAATGCAGTGAGTTTTGGTTTTAGGTCCTCATTGACAAGGCTTTCTGGGTTTCTCTCTGTCTGACACAGCAGCAGGATACCTTCGTTCCCCAGTTCTTCTTTCAGTTTTATGTAGTATAATTTTGGGGGTTGGTTCTCACCTACTTAAGAAATGATATTATCAGTTGTTTATATAAGAATGGAAATGACAATATTTTGTTATTATTGCCTTTACTGTGTATTGCTATTCGACTATAACAAGGGGGAGGGGTTTAACATAGTCACTCTAGTTAGTTGACTGAGATATTTGAGTGTATAAGCTCGGCTTATACAGTCATGCTCAGAGCACATGAGAACTGGGGAAGTTGAGGGGCATCATTTTGGCAGTTGTTTCGTGGGCAGCAATTTAATAGCATGTGATGCAGGGAATGTCCTGTAGGGTCGGAGGCACAGAGATGAGACACCGGGAACATGATGTATATCCATTAATATTTTTTTTTCTTTTTTGGGTCATACCAGCGATGCTCAGGGGTTACTCCTGGCTCTGCACTCAGGAACCACTCCTGGCAGTGCTCAGGGGACCATATGGGAATGCCGGCGATCAAACCCAGGCTGGCTTGTTCCGCCGCGTGCAAGGCAAACGCTCTACCTGCTGTGCTATCGCTCTGGCCCCATCCGTTAATATTTTTAATGATCACTTGCTCGAGGGGCAGCAGCTCTCATCTTGGCAGCTGACTAACCGCAGCTAACTGATTTTAGCTGACTGACCTGATCACACTCACTTGAGCTGACTGACCCTCCGACTGGTGATCATTAAAAATATTAATGGACATACGTTGTGTTCCTGGTGTCTCATCTCTGTGCCTCCAACCCACAGGACATTCCTGCATCATCTGGAGCCCAACGTGGGGATGTAGCTACTTCCTGATTGGGCTATTGGAGCGTTGGAATAGCATGAACTCCAGGTTCACAAAGGGAATCGTTAAACCCCCTGTAGGGAGCGAAACTCCCTACAGACATGGGGCAGAACTGCTACTGGCTCTCACTGTACCCAGAAGCTCATGAGGCGCCCGGAAGGGATGGCAGGTTCTAGCCCTGGCCTACCACCCCAGCAGAGCCTCACAGCAAGCCAGACGACCCCCACTCCATCGGGACCTCCATTTTCCACATCTGGACTTCCCCCTCGTCAGAACTCCACCCAGCAGACCAGCCTATTACAGCATGGCTCGCACGGCTGCTTGCAGCCCGCAGTTCATCAAGAATGCTGGATTTTGAGATGACTACAAGAGTATGCTACCAGCACAGCAGAGCCTGGCAAGCTACCCATGTCGTATTTGATATGCCAGATACCAGTAACAATTATAGACCTCATTCCGCATGACCTGATGGAATGGTTTGAGGCTCTTTATGTTCCGGAGCAAGCAGGTGCCCTTGGGCTCTACTTGCATGAGACAGGTGATATGGAGATGTTACTGGTGCCCGCTCGAGCAAATCGATGATGAACGTGAAGACAGTGATACAGTGATACAGTGAAGCTCGGCTAAGTATAGTTGTTTCATGTACTGGCTTTGATATGAAGAGTGTGTTCAGTGTATTTGTGTGGTGTGTTCAGTGTGTTTTTGCAGATATGCATTAGCATCCATCTGTGCTGTTTGGGGTACAGGTAATTATATATGACATCAGATTGGTATGACTCCTCATCTAATGGCTTGGATCTATGAAGGGGAAGTTTTTTCTGCCTCGAGGCTTTCTGTCCAGAGCTGGCCAGTGACAGAGCAGATGGATGTAGACCTACTGTCCCTAAACTATTGGTTCTTCACTGAATACACCTTCCTTGTTTTGCAAGGACTCATACTTCCACAGTGAAATGGTGTGCTGTTCATTTTTCTTCAAACATTTTTCTCTATCTTCTGTTATGTTCCAGATAGTTCCCACAATTCATTCTATGGGTGGATTAATTTTCCCTCAGCTTCTACTATTCTGCTGCCACACGTTCTATTGAGTTTTTCCATATATCTTACTTCCTCTCCATTTCTGTCACTTTTGAATGTAGTCTTATTATTTTCCTCTCATAGGTGTGCTTATCTGTTGATTCTTTGAGATTATCAAACATTCTTAACATGGTGCCACTAAAGTCATTCTCTGAAAGTTTGCAGAGCTAGTTTGTGCTGATGGAGCTTTTATGTCATTGTCTTGCTCACTGAGCTTAGTGGACTTCTATGAGCGTTTCCTACAAGATCTGTTGTGCTACTTCAGTCCTGGCAGCAAATCCTTGCAACTAGTCTGACCCTTAGAGTCTCTAAGGGATTGATGTAAATCACTGAGAGGTGCTTTTGTCTTCTTCTGATGGTCTTTATTCAGTGACAGAAAATGTAATGACAAACAGAGTGAGATTTGACTACCAAACAAGAAGAGAGGGGGCTGTCCCTTAGTTTAACCTGGAGATGTTGTCTGAGAGATGGATATCACTTGGAGGGTCCAGAAAGCAAGCAGAAGATAGGAAGATATTGAGCTAGTCAGACTGAATTGTTAACTTGAAGTTAGGGAGATACTGAGATTGTAGGAAGATATTGAACTTGTTGATGTTTGGGGGCTTTCAAAAACCAGCCATAAAGGAGTGGAATCTGTTTCCCATACATAAAAATCCCCAGAAAAGTAAACCACAAATCGATCTCACTTGGAGCGGTGTGGGAGCAAGTAGAGTTTCAGGAAATGTTGAACTATGTAGGCTGATAATGAGGCTGCTGAGACCCTTCAAGTAAGAAGACCTTATGCTAAATTTGTTTAGAATAATCCCTTATGCTAAATTTGTCTTAGATTTTTTCTTCTTTCTTGTTTTTTGATGATTCCTTTTCCCTTCCTTCTCACTGATTCAAGCTTCATTTTCTTCAGCGAAATCCCCTCTATTACATTTATAGTTTAGTTCTCTAATTTTACTTTCCATTTAGATTCCTCTATAATCCTTCCATCTGTGTTGAAGTTCTCAATTGATCCTATTTCAAAGATCTTTATTAGACTGTTATTTTGAATTCAGAATCAATTTGTTTATCTAGCTCTGTGTCAAAAGAATTCTTCCAGGGCTTTAAAAAAAAACCTTTAAGGGGCTGGAGCGATAGCTCAGCGGGTAGGGCGTTTGTCTTGCACTCAGCCAGCCCATGCCGACCTGGGTTCGATCCCGGCATCCCATATGGTCCCCCGAGCACCGCCAGGAGTTATTCCTGAGTGCAGAGCCAGGAGAAACCCCTCAGCATTGGAGGGTGTGACCCAAAAAGCAAAAAAAAAAAAAAAAACCTTTAAATTCCTTAAGCTTGTGTGAGTTCCTTGATGACTCAGTATACTTGTTCCTCAAGTAAGGATATAATGGGCCATATTCAAGCCAACCCAGGCCTTTGGATTTTCAGTTGCCTGACACTCATTGTCATACCAAGATTAAGTACTCTGGGACTGATTCTCATTCATAAAATTCTGGGTTCAGTTTTGATACCGAGGATCAGTATATTTAGCAGACAAACAAGCTTTTATGGTCACAATTGGTTGGCAATATCTATGTTGTTGAATTCAAATGAACCTGGGCAGTAATTGAAGGTTTGCCTAAACTTATGTGGCAATTTTTACTGGGCTATGATCATGCAAACCTGGAAAGTCACTAAAATTCCTATTCTCAGGTGACTTGAAATAAGACTCGGTTCATAGACTCACATATTTTATTATCAGAATAGTTGATAAATGATTACATACATTGAGAAACTGCAAAAGCACAGAGTTTGACTGGCCATCTAGAGTTAGTGTGAAACAGCAGCCAGTGTAGGCCTTCTGCACACTGTCTGCTTTGGGATCTCAGGAGCTTGTTCCTCATGGTGGTCATGTCATTTGCTTGCTAATTGTCAACTGGGAATGGATAGAATCCAGTTCTATCTACAGAAGTATATACTTGTGATGGTTGTTTCCCTTCTTCAGGTAACTCAACTATTTTCTATTGAGGGAGTTGTCTTCAAGCTTTCTCTTTAAGGATTTATCCTTAGACTCTATAATTACACATAGACATTTTACAATTAATGTCTATAATTACTCATACACAGTTTTCAGTATAATGTCCATCAGCACTTCTATAGTTAAATAGTGAAAAATCATCTAGATGGAGCTGGAGCGATAGCCCAATGGGTAGGGCATTTGCTTTATATGCAGCCAGCCCATGCTGGCCTGGGTTTGATCCCCGGCATTCCATATGGTCCCCCAAGCACCGCCAGGAGTAATTCCTGAGTGCAGAGCCAGGAGAAACCCCCTGAGCATTACAGAGTGTGACCCAAAAACAAAAAAAAATATCATCCACACATTGCATAGTATCTACTAGCAAGTCCCACCCAAGATATGACTATAGTTTGCTTCACTTATTGTTCCAGTCCTGTAAATATGAATTATAAGATCCCTACTACCTTTCCTTCATCACAGTCTACCTACTTCTCAGTAAAATTTTACACTTTATGACATCTTTAAGTCAGTGAACTGTGCAAAAGACCCTTGATATAAAAGCTCTGTCCATTTAGGTTTCAGATTTATTTCTATGCAGATTAAACCAAAATTGCATGTATATCTGTGTGATTTCAAGAGGAGGTAAACACATGTTCTTCTTATTTGAACATCTTGGCTGAGTTCCCTTATTGTTGACTATTTTTAAATAATAAATGGGCATTGAATAGATTTGTGTTATTACAACAAATATTGTCAAATAGATTTTAAAAAGAAGAATCAAATTTATTGAAATATGCAGTAGCATATTCAGAAGACTTTAAAACTAAAGATAAAAGAGTGAAAAGAGCTACTTCAGAAAGCAGGAGAGAAATAAAAAATTAAAATATGCTTTAGCAGGATATAAAAAAGATATAAATATTCAAGCTATATTTAGGGTGGATAATTGATATATGTAGAGTTGAAATGAGTGTAAGGATTGAATAGTTACAATATATTTCTGTGAATCTTTAAAAAGCATAATTAAATAATTAAGGAAATGAGGTGATTATTATTTCTGATTTTTTATTTTTTCTATTATTTTTTACTCCTCATATTAGCTTCATTATGTTTAAGTGATTAATAGAGTAAATGAAAGATATTAGGTATTTTCTAAATATGGTGAGATTTTTGTTTGTGTAGTAAGATCATCATAAAAGAATTGGTACAGATATGAAGTCTGAAATAATGTTCTAGGAAGCATAATTGATTTGAAAATGAATGCTGTTAGAATGAATGCAGAGCCTGGCAAGCTACCCGTGTTGTATTTGATATATGCCAAATACCAGTAACAATTATAGACCTCATTCCGGAATAGATTGGGGCTCTTTATGTTCCTGGAGCAAGTAGATGCCATGGGCTCTACTAGCATGAGACAGGACATATGGAGATGTTACTGGGGCCCGCTCGGGCAAATCGATGATGAACGGGAAGACAGTGATACAGTGATACAGCTGTTAGAATGGGACCCTGTGAAATTATATAAATAAGAGATTATAATTGAAGAAAACTCTGAAGATATATATAATTATAAAAAGAAGCTTTGAAAGCATTCTCAGTAAGAATACTCACATAATTCAAAAAATGCAATGAATTTGTAATGTAAAAGTTATTTTTAAAAAATTCAGTAATAAAACATTTCTATTAGGTCAGGTATACTAAATGAAGTTATTGATCAGAATTTTCACTTCAAGTAGCTGACAAACAAAATGGATTAGAGATCTTTGAAAAATCACTGGAATAGCAATAACCAAATTGGTTTTCCAATTATAATTAAGCTATGACAAATCACTAAGAGAAACACAAATCACTGAAAAGAAACACTGTATTATGAAGAAATATTGTAAACTTACTGACAATTTATGGTAGAATTATTTATAGATTAAGAACCTGAGAATATCGAGAGTACAGTCGGAATACGGGAAACCATTAATCAAAAAGGATTAAACCTGTGTAATTGAAAACAGGTCATGAGGGGAAGAAATGCTTTTATGTTAAGGTGAATAACTGAGATCAGATGATCTCATTGACGTGCACGCTCAGTAGCTCGCCGCTCTGCAGGCACAGTACTGCAGTGAGGCACATCGGCAGAACACGCAGCAGTTTGTCACACTCATCCCCACTACCTTGAACGCAGTCACCTCCTTTGATCAGCACCAAGGTCTTGAAAGAACGAAGCCTAAACTCTCACCTAGTTCCTCTGTCCTTCTGACCCTGTGTTATAAACTTGGAACACTGCACAGCATAACGTTAGATCCACCATGCTCTTTGTTTTGTTTGTGTCCTTTGGTCCATATCTGGTGGTGTATAGGACCCAGTGTGTGGGGGACCAAGTGTGCTGGGGATCAGACCCAAGCAGTGCATTTCCACTGCCTGAGCCATCTCCCTGTGGGTCCTTAACTATTAACCACTGTGATACAGGGAACTCTTACCAGTTCATGTTTCTCTCTTGCTATAGTCCACCTAAATTCAGGTGCTGGTAATGTAGTACATTTTATTTATTTTTCGATGTCCCACATGATTATTGTGGGAAATAAAAGATTGCCCAGATTTAAAGGCTGCAGATACAGTACTCTTTGTTTACTTACTCAGAGTATTTTCCTTCCTTTCCAAGATAACCATTGTCAAGCAGTTTGTTGTATTTTTCAGACTTTTGTGTTTTCATAAGTCAAAGTTAGTAGGTGGCTGGCTCCTTAGTTTCTTTTGGGGGATGGTTGGGTTGGGAATGTCATACTGGATTGTGCTCAATGCTTACTCCTGGCTCTGTGCTCAGAGATCATTCATGGTAGTGTTCAGGGGGCCCTTTGTGGTGCCAGGGATTGAACCCAGTCAACTGCATGTGAGGCAAGTCCCCTACCCTCTGTGCTCTCTCTCTGGCTCCCTTTGCTTACTAATATGCCTGGGAGACTTTACTTACTTGCCTACTTACTTACTTACTTACTTACTTATTTACTTACTTACTTACTTATTTACTTACTTCCTATTTTTTTGCTTTTTGTGTCACACTTGGCGATGCTCAGGGGTTACTCCTGGCTGTGCTCTTAGAAATTACTCCCTTACTGTCCTCGGGGGACCATATGGGATGCCAGGAATTGAATCCAGGTTAGCCGTGTGCAAGGCAAATGCCCTACCTGCTGTGCTATCGCTCTGGCTCCTGCCTGGGAGACTTTGAATGTGTAAGAGTAACTTTAGGTTTTCAAATTGTTCTATAGTGGGGTTACATTTTTCTTATTGATCAAAATTCAGTCCTTATATGTGTATCTTAGTAGGATTTATTCCTAGATATGAAAGTCCTAGATTGAAGGTCACAGCCTTGTAAAATATGATGTGTATTAATTGTCCAGGAAGATCACAAAAGCAAGTAAAGTTTTTTTGTGGTTTCACTCATAGATTGTTTTCTTACCTTGTGTAAGTTTTTGTTGTCCTTATAATTAAATGAGTTATGACATCCGGTTGGTCTGGGAAGGATGCTTTATAATTTAGCTGTTGCTGAAATTTTGTTGCCTCCATTTGGTAAAATGTAATCATTTCTAATTCTTAATGCATGCCAGTTTATCCTTTTAAGTCGTTTTCTTAGAAAAAAAATGGGATTATTATAGATTTAAAAATTGGTTATGTGTCCCCCCAGCGTCAGTCTCCCCCACAGGTGTGTGAGTGACCCCTGCATCTCCACGGACCCAAGTTGCCCCAGGGAAGAGCGGAAATCCATCAACGGGAACCAAGGGAAACTGCCTTGGTTTCACCGCAGACCCTTTGGGCCCTGCGCTTCCGGGACCGGCGGCAGTCTCCCCCCAGCGTCAGTCTCCCCCACAGGTGTGTGAGTGACCCCTGCGTCACCGCGGACCCAAGTTTACCCAGGGAAGAGTGGAAACTCCATCAACGGGAACCAAGGCAAACTGCCATGGTTTCACCATGGGACCCTTTGGGCCCTGCGCTTCCTAGAACATCCCAAAACTCAAAACCCGCGCAGAAGCTAGCGTGTCTGCTCGTCCCTCTTACTACCTATCTTGCATGAGGTACCATGAACCTTGGTTCCTACATCCTTGCTACCCACCCAAACTCTGCAAACAGACCAGACACCTACTAACTATACTATCTAGTCCCCAAGACCCCATATTTGCAACCTACAATAGTCATAATGGTAAAGCAACGCAAAATTATATCAAGCTCTGTGAATGAAAACACTAGTTCAGATGAGCCAAGCAATACCAATGAGTTGTATAACCACTCTGGTAAGGAATTTCGGAAACAAATGTTAAGAATTCATAAGGAATTCAAAAGAAGCAATGGAATGCAAACTCAATAAAATAAAAAAGACATGGTAGAAGAAGTGAGGAAAATGCAAATGGAAATGACAGTTATTAAAAATGAGGGTAAATAAAATGAAAAACACAATGGAAAGCCAGCATAGCAGAATAATAGCTACTGAAGAAATAATTAGTGATCTCGTGGACGAGTTCCAAAGATTCGCTACACAACACCAGAAGATAGAAAAAAAGACTCACAATTACCGAACAGACAACAAGAGATAATCGGGATGAAGCCAGAAGAAACAACATATGGATCATTGGGGTCCCAGAAGGCCAAGAAGAAAACCCTGATGAAGAAGAAACTGTCAAAGCCATCATTGCTGAGAAGTTCCCAGAACTAAAGGGAACGCTTGCCTCAAGATCCAGGAGGCCCGTAGGATAACAGCTAAAAGAAACCCCAACAAGAATACTCCAAGACACATCTTAATAAAAATGACAAAAGGCTATAGATAGAGATAGAATACTGAATGCAGCAAGATCAAAGAAAGAAATCACATACAAAGGAACATCTCTAAGATTTACAGCAGACTTCTCCGATGAAAAACTCCGACCCGAAAACAATGGTGGGATATTGTGAAAAGACTCAATGAACTGCAGGCCTCACCAAGAATTCTTTACCCGCCAGACTCACATTCAGATATGAAGGAAAGATACACAACTTCATGGATAAGCAACAACTCAGGAACTTCATGGACTCAAAACCAACCTTAAAAGAAGGTCTGAAAGGTCTACTGTAACTGACCAAACCCATAAGCACAACAAGCACAAACAGAAAAATGACACAAAATCCAATGACAATAAAACTCTCTCAATGTCAATGGTCTAAATGCACCAATTAAGAGACACAGAGTAACAAAATGGATTAAAAAAATTGGAACCCAACATTCTGCTGTCTACAAGAAACGCATCTGAATAATCAGAGCAAACACAGAATCAAAATCAAAGGGTGGAAGACCATTCTCCATGCAAACAACTCCTCCAAAAAGGCTGGTGTGGCCATATTAGTATCAGATAATATAGACTTCAGGCTGAAAAATTAGAAGGGCCAACGAAGGCCATTTCTTATTACTTAAGGGGTATGTACACCAGGAAGAAATTACAATACTAAACATATATGCACCCAACGAGTGGCCAGCAAATATATAAAACAACTGCTAAGAGACCTCAAAGAAGACATTGACAGTAGCACAATAATAGTTGGAGACTTCAACACTGCTCTATCAACGATGGATAGATCAATAAGACTGAAACTCACCAAGGAAATATTGGCCCTCAAGGAAGAAATTAAAGAAAGAGAGCTAGTGGATATATACAGGGCTTTTCATGCCAAAAAAGCTGAATACACATTTTTCTCTAGTGCACATGGAACATTCTCCAAGATAGACCACATGCTGAGCCACAAAGCATGCCTCAATAAAATTAAAAGATAGAAATTGTGTCAGCTAACTTTTCAGACCATGATGCACTGAAAATGGAAGTTAACCGTACACAGAAACAGGGAGTCAAACCAAACACCTGGAAAATGAACAGCGCACTGCTGAACAACAAATGGGTCATAGAAGAAATCAAACAGGAAATCCAAAGATTTCTGGAAACAAATGAAAATGAAGACACCATCTATAAGAACTTGTGGGACACGGCAAAAGCCATGTTAAGAGGGAAGTTTATAGCTCTGCAAGCATTCATCAGGAAACAAGAAAGGGCCCACATAAATAACCTGACTACACAGCTGAAGACATTAGAAAAAGACCAACAAAAGGAGCCCAACCCAGGCAGAAAAAAGGAAATAATAAAACTTAGAGAGGAAATCAATGAGTTGGAAACCAAAAAAACAATCCAAAAGATTAATGAAACCAAGAGCTGGAAATAGAAACAGTAATTAAAAGTCTGTCCAAACACAAAAAGCCCAGGTCCAGACGGATTCACTAGTGAACTCTACCAAACCTTTAAGGGAGGACCTACTGCCAGTCCTTTTCAAGCTCTTCCAGGAAATAGAAGAAACAGAAGCACTCCCCAAACAGCTTCTATGAGGCACATATCACCCTGACACCCAAAGCAGGGAGAGATAACACAAAGAAAGAAAACTACAGACCAATATCCCTGATCAACACGGATGCTAAGATCTTCAACAAAATACTAGCAAACAGAATCCAAAGACTCATGAAGAAGATTATATACATCATGACCAAGTAGGATTCATCCCGGGAATGCAAGGATGGTTCAACATTCGCAAGTCAATCAACATAATACATCATATCAATAAAAAGAAAAAATAAAAACCATATGATCCTATCAATAGACACAGAGAAAGAATTTGATAAGATCCAGCACCCGTTCATGATTAAAACCCTCCAGAATATGGGAATTGAGGGGACTTTCCTCAAGATAGTTACAGCCATCTACCAAAAGCCCACAGCGAGCATCATTCTCAATGGGGAAAAGTTGAAATCCTACTACTCTGGGAAACCAAAAAATACACAGCGGAAACACCATCCCTACTTTTATGTTCATAGCAGCATTATTCACAATAGCCAGAATCTGGAAGCAACCAGAGTGCCCGAAAATCGATGACTGGATAAAGAAGCTTTGGTACATCTACACAATGGAATACTATGCAGCTATTAGGAAAAAATGAAGTTATAAAATTTGCCTATAAATGGATGGACATGGAGAAGATTATTTTGACCGAAATTAGCCAGAAGGAGAGAGATAGATACAGAATGACTGCATTTATCTGCATAACATAAATATATATGTACATATTATGATACCAATATCCAAGGTCAAGTGAAACATATATCAGGAGGTCTTGTCAAAGAAGGAAATTATCACAAACGTGTGGGGAGTCAGAGGCTAAGTAAAACAGAAAATGGAACAGTGTGCTAACAATTGTCGAGGGTACTAATGCCAACCTAGAACCTAGCATTGAATGGAGGCAAAAAGATACATATGACAATTCTTTTACTGTATGTTCTGTAATCCATAGTCTGGGGGGGAAGGAAAAGAGAAAGAGAGAGAAACGGAAAGAAATAAAGAACCTGCCATGGAGCAAGGCTGGGGAGGGGGAGAGAACCGGGGACATTGGTGGTGGGAGATGGGCACCGGTGGCGGAATGGGTGCTGGAACACTGTATGACCAAAACCCAAATATGAACTTTTTAATTGTATATCTTTGTAATTTTAAAAATAAAAAAAAAGAAAAAAAAAAAATTGGTTATGTGTCGGCGCATCAGCCGGGTCCCCGACAGTGCGGGGTAGCGAGTTCCCTTCTACCTCTGAAGCCGGTAAGGAATGGATGAAAACTCAGGAATCCGATGCAGTTTTAAAAGGCTTTACTTATCACAGGTTCAGGCATACAAATCAGCAAAAGGAAAAGCCCGATGCTTAGGATTCCAGGCTAGAACCCCAGCCATGTGTAGGCCAAGATGGCGACCACCACATGTAAAAGCTTTGTGAAAGGAGAAGAAGACTTCCAAGCAGGGTGACCGCTTGGAAGAGCCTCCAAAGAAGTGCGTGAGAGTGAAAACCGGCTAGTTTATACCCCTGCAACTCAGACCTTCCTCCACTGTTATGGAAAGCAGGGAGGGTCAAATGTCCTTAGGTAATCCCTCCCCTGCACCTCACCCTAGGCCCGTTATTATGCTAATGTTTTGAGCCAAATGCAGCGGCCCTTAAAAGAGTCCTGCAACAACTCCCCTGATTAGTTTACTAATAAAAATTGAAAAGGTAAGAAATATTTAGTAATGTACAGAAAATTAAGATAAGAAAAAAACAATTCCAATTACAAAATGATAATACATGTTACTTTAGGATCCTCACTTGTTTTTGGACCCAAAGCAAAGTTCAAGACAAAGTGTTTCTAGCTATCTGATTATAACGGACTATAGTTTGCACTGTCCATAATTTGTGAGAGTCAATTTGCTATATTTTATTTAAAGTCGAGTGTCTGGAACAAAGTCTGTGGGGCTACTTCTGGAACAGCAATAGCGGTGATCATATGAGTATGAGTCTCTGGAGAGCAGCAATCAGGAACCTGTTGAATTGTCAGAAACACTGGATTGGGTCTCAGGAACACTGGAACAAGTATCTCAAATTCTGGAACAGGAGTCTTGAGTGCTGGCACAGGTGTCTGGAACATTGGTGTAATATCTCGAACTCTGGAACAGGAGTCTTGAGCACTGGAACAGGTGTCCGGAACATCGGTGTGATATCTCGAACTCTGGAACAGGAGTCTTGAGCGCTGGAGCAGGTGTCTGGAACATCGGTGTGGGCGTCTTGCAGGGCTTCTTTAGCAAGTGGACACTGGCACCGGTAACTGTACCTGTAGCTTAATTTTAGGCGAGACAAAACCACTTTTCAGGTGAATCACAAGTAGAGATTTTAAGGCTTTGCAGGTATCCAAGTCTGGGATGGAGAGAAGAACATAAAAAGCTCCAACATGGCTGGAGCAGGGAAATAAGTATGAGAATTGATGATTTTAAAATTGATAAATCTAGTGGATCAGCAGTGGAGCTGATGAATGTAATAGAGGTTTGTAGTGGTCAGAAATTGAGAAGGTAGTAGTTGAGACATAACATAGACACAACATTAATCACAAACATAATGGTGGCCACCACATGCAACACACGAACATACATTTGATCGATCAATATCTTAAAGCTGTATATGTGACCCATCTAGGGTGATAAATGATAACCGAGTCAAGCGCTTCATAAATATAAAGCCGGCAAATGATGGTGAGAAAGTGTCTTTTCCTGTGAATAGAGCATTGGGAAAAATTATTTTTGCAAATTATTAAATTTTTGTGAGCACTGTTTTAGGAGTCTCGGAGTATTGAGCACTGTAGCACAGGTTTACTGCATTCCAATATCTTATCCTGTGAACAGAATCATTAGAAAAACAATTTTTCATTGATTTAGCAAACTTTTTTTTGTAATGAGCACTGTGATAAGAGTCCAAAGCCTCGAGCAACATAGAAGGAATCTGCAGCAGCCAAGTTCTTTTCCTGCAAATACCTGTGAGGCAAAACATAAAAAAAGGAAACTCTAACATTAATCCTTGAAACATATGGACATTGAGCACTATGCTCAGAGTCCACCCATTTTTCCACCCTTTTTTTTTATAAGAAAGAAAACATTTAGGCTGTAAGGCAAACTATTAGACATGAACCATGATCACAGACTTCAAAACAAGATCATTATTAAAATGAACCAATCCAGGAGATTTAAACAGCAATTTGCAATTTAAAATTTAAGACTTTATATTGAAAGAATTAGTTGTTTTCTGATTCTTGGAGAATTCTAGTCTTAACAAGTCGCAGAGGAACCCAGAGTTTCTTGGCAGGGTTATCATCTGTAAAAATGAAAGCATAACCTCTTCCCTGAATGAGGAGGTGACCTGCAATCCATTTATCATCAATTTTCACCCAGATAGGTGAATTGACTGTTTTGAGTTTGCATATCTTCTTGAAAGTGATGTTCAGCCGCGGTATAGGGATCTCCTTGAGGTATATTTAAGAAGTTTAAGGTGAATAATGTTAAAGATAAAGAATCCATTGGAGGCATACTTGTTTTTCATTGCTTTAATAACTGAGTTTTAAGCATTCTGTGGGCACGTTGAACAATTCCTTGTCCTTGTGGATTATATGGAATTCCTGTAATATGTTTGATCTGCCATTCCTCGCAAAGGATTTGAAGGTTTTGCTGGTGTAAGCAGGACCATTATCTGTTTTTATGGTATGGGGGAATACCAATGACGGAGAAGCACTGGGTAAAAATGAACAAACAGATTTAGCTCTTTCAGACGTCATAGGAACAGCCCCATATGAACCGGGAATATGTATCAATGACCACATGAAGGAAAGGTTTGTTGGGAAATAAGTTAGTATGAGTTATATCCATCTGCCACAATTGGTTTGTCTGTAAACCTCGAGGATTTGCTCCTGCTACATGAGATGTACAATGTAAAAAGCACAGACAGGACAGTTGTGGACAATTTGTCTAAGCTTGTCTCCATGGGATGCCATGATGTACATGAAGGCGGCGGGCATTTGTATGTAGAGTCTGGTGCTCTTCCTCAGCTGATTTAAATACTGGTGCTGCCAAGAGATCTGCTGCTTCGTTTCCTCGAACCATTGGCCCAGGGGAGTCGGCTGTGAGAACGGATGTGGGAGATGTATATAGGGAATATTCTATTTCGGAGGAGATCTTGTAGTTTATGGAGTAGCTCCTGAATTATAGGATTATGGGCATTTAAAGAAGCAGTGACAATTCCAGGAAATAAACCAACTACATATGCAGAATCACTCACCACATTACATGGGCCAGATACATGGGATAGTAAATGTATCAGGGTGGCGAAGGTTCCACTTGTTGGGCAGATTTATAATTTGTATGCACAGTAGTGGTCAACGAAGGACCTGTAATTCCACCCCTTCCTGATGAGGAGCCATCAATATAATACACTGGAGCATCAGGAATGGGAGAGGGAGCGGACAATGGTGGAAATACAAAAGGTGTCCTTTTCAGAAATTCCCAGGTTTTCCAGCTGGGTAATGATAAGATATTTCTCCTGAAAATCTGCTAAAGCTCTC
>JAJIBD010038300.1:0-28112 GCA_021461705.1 Cryptotis parvus | reverse complement strand
GTAAAGATGTTTAGTCCTGCTCACATTCCTATCCCTTTTGTCTGACTCTGTCCTGAAATCTACTAGGGTCTTTGTATTACAAGGCCAAGTTCATGCTGCTCTATCTCTGAGTGGGGTCTTTCTTCAGCCTTGGTGCACTGCTCAGGGCTCACATGGGCACCTCAGTCTGTACAACCATATGCCTCACTTCTGGGAAATCCCTTTGTACTAACCCTTAGATAATTTTGTGCATTCTCTTTATGCAATTTTATGTTTACAGACCTCCTGTCAATCAGATATTCAGCTTCCTAATTCAATCTATAATTTTCTA
The DNA here is from genome assembly GCA_021461705.1 of Cryptotis parvus. Lineage (NCBI taxonomy): Eukaryota > Metazoa > Chordata > Mammalia > Eulipotyphla > Soricidae > Cryptotis > Cryptotis parvus. Next base: position 27,802 of record JAJIBD010038300.1, on the reverse strand, counting down.
ATAGTTAATTTCCGCTCCTTCTTTGATTCTTTAACGTTTTTGTCCCCTATAGGATATTCTGTGAGCTTCCTTTCTAATCTTTCCATAAAACTCTTCGGAAGTAGGGGCATATTATTTTAATATTCATGCTCTCTCTCTCCTCTGCTTATTCCCCTTTTTTTTTTTTTAAAAATCATGATAAACTACATATATGAATTTGAATTTTAACCATTTTCAAATGTACAATTCCACTACACTCACGTTAAGTACGCTATTGTTACAACTCAGCCCTGAAACTGTGCCCAGCAAATGACATCTCTTTCTTTAATTACCAACTTGCCTCCTCCCACAAAGTCTATGGAAGCCAGTATGCTATCATGTCTGTAATCTCAATCTTCTATATATGAAATACTTCCTATAAATGAAGCCACATAATATTTGCCCCATTTTCCCTACATTTTCCCCATTGTCCCATATCACCAACCATGTTTTTAAGCTCTGTCAATATTTTTGTCGTGGATTCAGATTTTATTCCTTTTAAGGCTGAATACAATTCTATGACTGTATTTGCATATTTTGTTCAAGAATATCTGTAAAATTATGGGCACTAAACTTTCCTGATTTCCAGAAGAAAGTTTCATACCTTCAGAATTCCTCTTAACTGCAAATTCTACACCCAGGCTAATGTATCTTTTGCTTTTTCTATATTCCTAATTCATTGCCATGCTCTTCCTTTGCTGCAAATATATTTTTTTCCAAGTTCTTTCTTTGGAAATCAGTCCATGAATTACTGTAGATTCATTTTTAGTCATAGGAAGAAATACTCAGGTTATTCGAACACTTGAGGGGTTCAAAGCAAGACTTTTTTCTGATTTTGCAAATAATATTCATCACAGTGGTTTGAAGTATTATCTCTTTGTGATTTGGATTTCTACATGAGAAATGTAGAAATCCAAATCACAAAGAGATAATATTTCAAAATTATTTGATACATTTGGAGGCTCTCCAAATATCCACAGGCCTCCCTGTGCCCAGCCACTTATGAGGGCACCAGGGAGGGATGGCGGGTTCTAGCCCTGACCCGCCACCCCAGCAGATCCTCAACAAGCCAGATGACCAACCCACTCCATGAAGGTCTCTATTTTCCACATCTGGACTTCCCCCTCATCAGAACTCTACCCAGCAGACCAGCCTATCACAGCCCAGCTAATCAGATCCACCCTGCAGCAGTCTTTTTTAAACCGCCCAGGTATGCTGATCCAGAGACTCACAGACATGGGGCAGAGCTGCTACTAGCTCTCCCTGTGCCCAGCTGCTCATGAGGTGTCCAGGAGGGATGGCGGTTTCTAGTCCTGGCCCGCCACCCCAGCAGAGCCTCACAACAAGCAAGACGACCCCCCCCCACTCCCTGAGGGCCTCCATTTTCCACATCCGGACTTCCCTCTCGCCAGAACTATACCCAGCAGAAGAACCTATTACAGACCGGATCGCAAGGCCACTTACAGCCGCGTGGTTCATCAATAAATGCTGGATTGAGAGATGACTACAAGAGTATGCTACCCGCACGACAGAGCCTGGCAAGCTACCCGTGTCATATTTGATATGCCAGATACCAGTAACAATTATAGACCTCATTTCCATGACCTGATGGAATGGTTTGGGGTTTTTTATGTTCCTGGAGCAAGCAGGTGCCCTTGGGCTCTACTTGCATGAGACAGGACATATGAAGATGCTACTGGTGCCCGCTTGAGCAATCGATGATGAACGGGAAGACAGTGATACAGTGATATAGTGATTTGGATTTGCATTTTCCTTGTTACTGATATTAGATAACCTTTCTTGTGCTTTAGCCCATTTACATATCTTTAGAGAAATGTCTGTTGAAATATGCTTACCATTTTATTTATTTTTAAAGTAAAATAGAGATATTATTTTGTTTATTTGTATTTGTTTTAAATTTTTTGAATTACCAAGTTACAAAGTTATTCATGATTGAACTTCAGGCATAGAACGTTCAACACAAATCCCTTCACCAGCATCTCCTTCCCTCCAGCAGTGTTCCTTCCCATTTCACCCCTGCCTACACCCATGAAAGGCACTTTTCCTTTTTCTTTTTCTTTTTGTTTAATACTTTTGTTTTGGTTTGCAATACTATTACTGAAAATGCATCCTGCATATCACTTAACTGCTTTTCAATATCCATTTTCATCCAAAATGATCATTTTTCCCTGTCATCCATAGTGATTCCTCCCCTGTCCTAATCTTCCTGTCCCTACTGTGGCAAACTTCCTATGAAAGAACAGTTCTCCTGGCCTTTGTTTCTATCTTTGAACATTATTCTCCTACAATCTCTTGATCACTTGACATCCCGTTTTTCGTCGATTTGCTCGAGCAGGCCCCAGAAACATTTCCATTTCACTCTATCACATGCCATGTAGCCCAATGGCATCTGCTTGCTTCAGGAATACAAAGAGCCTCAAACTGTTCAATCAGGGTTTTGACAAAGAAGTCTGACTATCTTGTAGGTGGGGGGGTCACATGATCTTTGACGTCCTGTAGGATCTAGTCGGTAGCGGCTCTAGTCCAGTGGTGGTCTCCAGATCACACTGCATGCTCAGCCCATCTGATTTTCGATGCCTTGGCAAATGAGACAGCATCCCTAACTCTGGATCTTAAACGGAGGTCAGAACTCTGGATTCCTTCTCTCACTTGAGCAAGGTGTGATATTCCAAGCATAGCTCTATCGATTCCTCTTTGGGAGACCCTAATAGCATTCTCATCCTGCCTTTGTAGGGCCCATGTTTCTGAGGCATATGTTAATGAAGGGAGAAGGGCAGAGTCGAAGAGATGTGTCCAGAGTCAGAGGTTCTTTGTCCTTTTAGCTATTTCTTCGATGCTCTTGAAGGGGTTCCATGCCACTCTCTTCCTCCTGCACAGCTCAAGTTTTAGGTGATTCATCATGTTGAGTCCTCAACCTAGGTACACATAACTGCTGCATTCAGAGATGTTGTTCCGTTGAGAGTGAGTGGGGCCTCTGGAACTAGTTCATTTTTCATGAATATAGTTTTGTTGAGATTCAGCTGTAGACCTATCTTTCCACATTCTCAGTTGAAGTTAGCCAGCATTTGTGCTGCTTGGCAAATATTTGGTGTTATTAGAACAATGTCATCAGCGAAGAGGAGGTGGTATAGTTGTCACTTCACTCCCATTCCTTCCCATTCTAATTGTCACATGATATTCTCAGGGTGGCGCTTTAAGAGTTTTGGTGAAATGGTATCACCCTGCCTAACCCCTCTTTTGACATCAATGATCACTTCCTTGTAGAATGGTGAGATCCTGGTGGTGAGTCCGTAATAGAGCTCAGGAAGGATATTGATGTATTGGGTTTGCACGCCCTGTTTGGCTAGTGCTTCGATGACCGCTTGGGGTCTCAAACAGAATCAAAGGCTTTCTCTAAATCATTGAATGTTAGACAGAGTGGCATCTTGAACTCCCAACAAACCTCAATGAGCTTGGTTACCATGTGGATATGGTCTATTGTGCTGAATCATTTTCGAAGCCAATTGTTCACATGGTTGTTCTTCATCTAATGTTCTGACACTCCTGTACAGGATGACTCCGAGTGAACAGATTGTTGATGACGGACAACAGGCAGATGAGGCGATAGTTGCCGATGTCGTGGATGTCTCCCTTCTTGAACAGTAGAACTATCCTGCTGGTTTTCCATTCGGAGGGCATCTTGCATTCAGACAGGTAGCATGTGAAGAGCCAAGCCAGTGTATTGATGAGGCTTGATGGCAGATTCTTCAGGTGTTCGGGTCTGACTTTGTCTGGGCCAGGTGCTGTTCGCTTCTTTACCAAGGAAATGGCATGTCGGATTTCAGAAGGGAGAAAATTGGGAATGACATACATATCCGTCCTGGGGGAATTTGGGTGTGGGCAGGTGGACGTGGCTATCAAAGAGATATGAGTAGAAGTCATGGATAATCTTCTCCATTGCCTTTCTGGAAGATGTGATCGATCCATCAGTATGTCAGAGGGCAGTCATCTTGGTCTTATAGTTGGCGAAGGAGAGGCGGGCGTTGCAAATGCTTTTTCCCAGCTTCTGCTGCATCGGTCAATATTTCTGCTCTTCTCTCTTTGAGGTCTTCTTTTATCGCTTCTCTGCACTGCTTTGAGAGCTTGGATGTTAGCATTTGGTGGCCTGAGGCTCGCGCCTTGCCATGTTAGTGAATGAGCTCGAGAGTTTTTGTGTCTTTCTCTCAGCATACTTCATACAATCATGGAGGTGCTGGAACCAGTCAGTTGTATTCTTCATTGATGTCGCAATGATGGTTTCTTCCCATGTTGCCGCAATGGTGCCAAAGAGTTCCCAGTTCGTGGTCATTCTGGGAGTTCTCTTCTTAAAATTTGTAGCCTTTTCTCCCCGCTACGTGAAGTAGAATTTTGCACGATTGAGACATTGGTCAGGCAAAACCTTCGATTGAATAAGATGTGGTCAATTTCATTGTAAAACTGTCCACCAGGAGATTCCCTTGTCCAACGTTTCAATTCTGCCTTCTGGAACTGTGAGTTCCCATGAATCGTCTTGGTGGACTGGTGGACATGATGAACTCGAATAGTCTCTCACCCTGTTCGTTCCATTCCATTCTAAGCCATAGGTCCCAATGTGGAGTTCTCCAGCTGATCTTCTCGGTCCTATCTTGGTGTTAAAATATCTGACTGTGATCTTGTAGAAGTGATCTTCTTTATAGAACTCCTCCAATTCCATGTAGAATTTCTCAATTTCTTCTTCCTTGTATTTCTTGTATTGTATTTCTCCTACAATATTTCTTTACATACCAAAAATGAGGTATCTTTTCTCTCATTCTGAACTAGATTATTTGAAGTTCATTGTTACTGCAGAGTTTCAAGATTTCCTTTTAAATTCTGCATGCAAACCCCTTATAATATATGTGATTTTCACATAACTTTCAGATAATTTTCTCTTTCTATGGTTTAGCTTTTCATTCTCTGATGGTACACTATCCTGTGATGTAAAAATTCTCTTGATGAAGTCCAGTTTATTTCTCTGGTTGAAAGTCTGTTTATCATTAAATTTCTTCTGTTCCATAAATTTTCTATATTTTTGGAGTCACTTCTATTTTATTTTAATTTTTTTGGCATTCATGACAGAGATTTCTATTAAATGCTAATCTTTAGCAGTCAGTCATCCGGGTTTAAAGATAAAATCCTAAAAGCCTGGTTGAGAATCACTGGATATTAGTGATGATAAAAATAGTGGACTCTAGTCCAAAAATAATAAAATTGCCAATCAAGGCCAGAGAGATAGTACAGTTGGTTAGGACTTGCCTTGCATGTAGTCTATCCAGGTTCTTTCTTTAGTAGCAAATAGGATCCCTTTTCCCTCCCATCCCCAACAGAGGAGTGATTCCTGAGCACAGAGCCAGTAATAAACCCCAAACAACACCCAGGTATGGCCCCAAAAGTAAAACAAAGTCAAATATGCCTTTATGAAAATGTTTTATAAGTAAATTAATTAATTAAAATATCAATGTGTGGGACCAGAGTATTAGTATAACATGTAAGGAGCTTGCCTTGTACCAACTGACTTAATTTTATCCTCAGCTCCCCACATGGTCTCCTGTGACTGATCCCTGAGCTCAGAGTCTGGAGTAAGCCCTGAGAACTGCCAAGTGTGGCCCAACTCCTCCTCCCTACCTGACTCCCCACAAAAAATCAGATAAAAAATAAAATGTCAATGTCATTTTCCAATGGATAAGTTCTCAAAGGTCAATACATTGCAAGTATTTTGAGGAGCCCTAAAATTATTTCACAGGTAAATTGTCTATCCTTGAAATTCCTGCACTGGAGACATTATCCTGATTACCAGTACAGAGGAAACTGGGTGTGGAAAGAAAATGTTTGAGTTCATCATTCTTTGGAAGTATGTGTTAGTATTTTTATTTACAGGTGTGTTCTCCATTCCCATCCTCTATATCTTTGTCTTTTACAAAGACTCTCAGGTTAGGTTTCTACCAAGAAGGACTATCTTGCTCTTTTGTGATTTTTTTTTGTTTGTTTTGTTTTGGGGGTCACACCCGGCGATGCTCAGGGGTTTCTCCTGGCTCTGCACTCAGGAATGACTCCTGGCGGTGCTCGGGGACCATATGGGATGCCAGGGATCGAACCCAGGCCGGCATGGGCCGGCCGCGGTAAAGGCAAATGCCCTACCCACTGGGCTATCACCCGGCCCAAGGACTATCTTGCTCTTAAAGGAACTAGAAAACAAGGTATTTGAGAGCCTACCCTTCTTTTCTGTAGACATTCTTCTGGCTTTGCTGTTATAATAATTTAGTTAGCTCGACTTGCTATAATAACATCATTACACTCGGTGGATTGCAAACAACAGAAATGTTTTTCTCCATAGTTCTGATGCAGTAAATTCAACATCATTGTTACCAAATAGTTTGGTTCTGAAGAAAGCCCTTTCATCTCAAATTGCTGGTTATTATAGTATATTTAAATGACAGATAGCAAGGAGAGGAAGCTCACCAGTGAATCTTACTGAGGTACTAGTCCGGTTCATGAGAGTTTTACACCTAGGGCCTTCGCCATGCTAATTACCTCTCTAAAGGTTCTACCCCTTAGTCTAGCATACCAGGGATTAAATTTTAATTTATGGATTTTTGGAAGGCTACAATTCTTTAATCACTATGTGCATCCCATCCAACCAACCAATTTTAAATACATATCATGTGCCTCTAAGGTTTGAGTTTCCCTGGGCATTAGAAGCAAATCAGTTTTCTTTTTACATCTCTCAGGAATCTAGGTTGTAGCTCCATCCATTTTCCTAGACAAGACATTATCATCTCCATGGGTTTTACATTTTCCAGAAATTGATTCCAATCCTTTATCTACTATTGCTTCCACTGCCTTTGAGTTTATATCTTTTTATTATTTTTCTGGTACATGGGGAAAGAAGATAGAAATATATAACGCCAAGTTATCAGAAGTCTCTAGAGCCTTCCTGAGTGTTCCTTCATGTCCTTTCCTTTACGATTGTTGTAGTTCATCATGTCCCACAGGACATTTTGAAGAACAGCAGTTACTTGGGCTATTAATAAAAACATATAAAGAAAGAAAGCTGTGGCCAAATAAGTATGAGAGAAGGTTTAGATATATTCCAGCAGTGCCAATATCTTTCAAACAGGTTGTGTTGTGCTCTTCAAGTAATAGCTTTAGAGCTGGATAAAAATCCACTCAAGAAAACAATTCTCACTACATTCTGGAATGCTTTTATGTGATCACACACATACCTATAATGAATTCAGTTCATAGTTTTTTTTTACTATTGGCCTCTAAGTTATTTCAAGGCAAAAAACAGTCCAAAGGAAATATTTCCATATTTAAAAAGGGATTCTAAACTTAGTCACTAACAAAAGCACCAATACAGGCATACCTTGAGAGGAATAGCACACATTTTAATGCAAAAGTCATACATATAAGTGCTTTTCAATTTGTTTTTAAATGCTATAAACCCATTTTATACTCAGTTGAGGGACAGTGGTATCCAACTATCTAAAAGCCCAGATTCATCTTCCTCAATGACCAATGAAAACTTCTCTCTTGACAGACATCAGAACTAGTTGGGGTTCTGTTTCCCGTCTTTCTTTTCAGCTCTTCCTATGAAGTTGTCCTAAATTGATGTCTTCTTTGTTAAATAACACTCATTCTCTGCCAATTTAGAAAAGTACTCTTGTGTTCTACTACTATAGCTGAAAGGGAGAATAAAAGAACGTCTGGGGGTTTCTTTTTTGTTTTTTCAAGAACGGGTGGGGAGAAATATTTCCAAAGGCACTGAGCGATTTTCTCCACTCCCCACTTTGACATTTCTTTCATGGTTTGTCTCTTTTCTGAGGAAGTACGCTTCTTGTATGCCAAAGTGCCACTTGTTACAAATGCAGTCAGCATCCCTGAAACCCTCGTAGGGTAACTTTGGGATCTGCTGATGCGTCTGGCTGATTACACAGTGCAGCTCTGCTGCCAGGACCCTAAATGAATGCCGATTACAATTAAATGCAAATTAGTTGCAGCAATACATACATAATTTCTTCAGCTGCCTCCGTATTCCAAGGCACAAATGCCATTTCAGGCTGTTACAATTAATTGCCCCAGATAAGTGTACAGCAAGGATATCCCTATCATTTCATTTTCCATCATTGATTTGCACATCTGACATGGGAAGCATGTAGTTTACGAAGTTAGGCAGTTTAATTAGGTTAATTGACAGAGCTGCAAGCATGCAATGGAAGTCACTAGACCCTTTGAGATGCACCTACCCTGTCGATGCACAGAGCACACACTTGCTGAACAGCAGCTGAAACCAGGCACTAATCCTGTGGCAGGGTAACCCTGCCCCTATTAATCAAGTTCATTGTGTTCGAAGAGCTTAGTGGTGCCTGGCACATAGCAAGTACTCATTAAATTTATTAAATAAATAGATGAATGAATGTTCCACAGCTTTACTTTCATCATTGAGATGCTTTATTTCCATAGTAAATCAGAGAAATTCTCCAGATAAAGAGGGTATACGGGGATATTAGGTAGAGCCTGTGACCCAGCATTCCAGCTGGACTCATTTCCGCAGCTTCCAGGCTGAGCAGAAGCCTTCCATAACTAAACGTTAGTCTGGTTGGGTGTCCAAAGAAAGTGCTCAAATGGAGAGTCAGACTGTCTTCTGCAAGCCACAGGGGCACACTCTCACAATAAACAGAACCTCAAGTGCTCATAGTATAATATAGTTTTCTGCCAACAAAGTATTTTTTGTAAATGCCTTCATAGGGCCAGTGAGCTAATGCTCAATGAGCCACTCATGAAACTTTTAAAAACTCCCATTTGTCTATGGCTAAGGTACCAACTGCAACTGAAATGTACTTATTTATTTGTTTGTTTGTTTAGTTGTTTTGGCCCATACCTAGCAGTGCTCAGGAGTTACTCCTGCCAGTTCTCAGGGTCCCAGGGCCCATATGGAATATGAGAGATTGGCCGGGTTGGCCATATGCAAGGCAAGTGCCCTGTTTACTATCTCTCCATTCCTGAAATGTGTTCTTTTATATCACCAGCACTGTGGTGACTACCATCCACTGCTATATTTCAGTGTCTGGATGGCCTCACATGACTTGTTCTCACCAATGAAATTGTGGTAGATGATATTCTTTTAGTGCGGACACCCGATCGGCATAGCGCACTACAGCCCAGAACTCCTGGACTCAAGCGATCCCTCCGGCCTCAGCCTCCCGAGTAGCTGGGACTACAGGCGCCGCGCCACCACGCCCGTGTGGTGGACTCGCAGACATGGGGCAGAGCTGCTACTGGCTCTCCCCTGTGACCAGCCACTCACGAGGTGCCCGGGAGGGATGGTGGGTTCTAGCCCTGGCCCACCACCCCAGCAGAGCCTCAACAAGCCAGACGACCCCCCCACTCCATGAGGGCCTTCATTTTCCACATCCGACTTCTCTCTCATCAGAACTCCACCCAGCAAACCAGCCTATCAGCGTCCGGCCTCGCACAGCCGCTGGGGCCGCGCGGTTCATCAATAAATGCTGGACTTAGAGATGCCTACAAGAGTATGCTACCTGCACGGCAGAGCCTGGCAAGCTACCCGTGTTGTATTTGATATGCCAAATACCAGTAACAATTATAGACCTCATTCCGGAATGGATTGAGGCTCTTTATGTTCCTGGAGCAAGCAGATGCCCTTGGGCTCTACTAGCATGAGACAGGACATATGGAGATGTTACTGGGGCCCGCCCGAGCAAATCGATGATAAACGGAAGACAGACAGTGATATTCTTTTAAGAAGGTCACACATAACAGACCCCCTTTCACACAGTTTTACAATGTGCTGTCACACTCCTGTATCAAGTAAGGGCATTTATGTTTTCTCTTAAATCAAGGTGGACTTGTGAGGTTTGCAAGTCATTCGAGGTGATACAGCTTCTGCATAGTCCTCTTGGGACTAGGGCTCCAGTCTGACCCCCACTTCTAACTGTGAGGCAACCCAGAAGTCAATGAAAAGTCCAACTGTAGATGTTCTGGCTACAATCACAATTGATGTATCAGTAGACACTCTACCCTTTCCTATCAGAGGAGGGCTGAGTTGACAGCAACTGAAGCCTGCAGTCATCCAATTATCCCAGGAGACACCAAATGGAGCAGAAACAAGATCTCCCCTCTGACTCCTGTCCAAATTGTAAGCTCACAAACAAAACAAATGTTGTTAGCCACTAAGTTTGGGTTTGTTATGCATCAATAAAGAACTGGAACAGGACTGAGTGGAAATGATGTGTGTCTCTTCCAATGCAGGGGGAAAGGATGCCTTCTCTAAATGCTCTTCTCCATGCCCCAGGGATAACTGAGACCACAAACCAGGATTCACATATTCCCCTTCCCTACTGTGTAAGGAAAAGGGAATATGTCAACCCTGGAGTTACAGGAAGTGTTTTTTTAAAACTTAGTTCCTCCTTTATCCTTTAGCCATAGACAAATAGTGGGTAAGGCACTTGCCTTGCACATGGCCAGCTCTGCTTCAATCCCCAGCAACATATATGGTCCCCTGAGTTGCCAGGAGTTATTCTTGAGTGAAGATCCAGGAGTAAGCCTGCGCCGGCTGAGTTTACCCCTTAAACAAAATAAGCAAATAAATAAAAGAAATGGATTGAGTGCCATCAAGTAGTAAAGAACTGAGTGCTCACTGAACTTCAGCTACCAAAACCAGGTAATAGAACTGAATTAGAAATTTTGCTGTAAATAATGTTAAATTCTGGGAAACTTCTTATGGCAAGAACTTTATTTTTGGAGGAATTGGTAGCCCTGTCCAGCCCACCATAATAAGGGTCACATCTGTAAGACTAGTTGAACCAGTGAGCGTTTTAGTCTTGTGAACTAACTGTTCTCTGATTTGGAACTTTTCATTCTTGACCTGCTATCTGCAACCTCTTCAATATTTGTTGTTGTTGAGCTGCGCGGCCGCTACTCAACCGCTTAGTGGCTGCGCGGTTCATCAATAAATGCTTTATTTAGAGGTGACTACAAGAGTATGCCACCCGCACGGCAAGCCTGGCAAGCTGCTCGCGTCGCATTTGATATGCCAAATACCAGTAATATTTATATTAGGTCATTCCCATGACCTAATATAATGGTTTGAGGCTCTTTATGTTCCTGGAGCAAGTGGATGCCTTTGGGTTCTACTAGCATGTGACAGGACATATGGAGATATTACTGGTGCCCGCTCTAGCAAATAGATGATGAACGGAAGATAGTGATAGTGATAGTGACTGTGTAAGTATTCACTGTACAATACCTGCATCAACTGTTTAAGAGGTGAAACTAAATTGTTACTTTGTTTGGACAGTAAAAAATAATTAAGAACTTATATTTTCACATAAGTACAGTTAGGCTAGCTAACTTGGTTATTATTTTCCTAAACTGTCCCAAACCTTTTACCACTATCTTCCCTCCTTTAGCTTCCCATTTGGCTGTAAAGTCACTTAGATGGCTATAGAATTTTCATTACACAGATAGATGAAGCCTGTGAGTTATCAGTACAACCCCTTTATAAACTTGAAATCTCCTGAGTGATATTTAGTCAGAGGATAAAGGAGGAACTAAGTTTTAAAAAAACACTTCCTGTAACTCCAGGGTTCACTCCAGTTCCTTCCCCAACTGCTGACAAAACAGCTGACACAGAGGGGAGGAGCTTCCAGAGAAGTTAACAACACAGGTCAGAGGATAGTATCTCCAGTCTCCTCCCAGAAGCAGCCTTTAAGGTGAAACTGAACTTGGTATGTTGGACACAGACCTTTAGGATTATGCCATATTAGGATCCTTGTCATATTTAGAAAGAGTATAAGGGGAGCAGATAGAGCTTTGTTTCCCATTGTCTTTGTTGCCAGGTAGAAGACTCAGACAATTTGTGCTTCATGTCAGTGTTGCCCTTTGCCCAAGATGCCTCAAGTTAGTGCTTATTTCTACGGTTCTCTACTGACTAAAATCCTCTTTTCCTGGCTCCTGAAGGGCCACAGGTTGTGAGAGCCTCCCTAATATTGATGCATTTGTGACAAGGAACTATTATAGACACCTAAGAATTCAAAAATCTGAAGATACTTGTTTGTAGCTTTTAATTGTGTGTATAGGGATCATTTAAGGAGTGTTCAGGAGGTTCCCATAGCCCCTCTGTGATTTTTTAGCCAACTGGTCCAGCTATTCAATGTGAGACCCTAAGGACTCAGTGCTGTCTAGACTTGCAGTGTCAGAACTTGGGCCATACCTGGCAATGTTTGGGGACGCTACTATGACAGGAATCAAACTGGGTTGACTGCATGCAAGGTATATGCCTTACCCTATCGCAGGTCTCTAGTCCCTTGTTTTAAATATTGATGAGTCAGGGCTCTGGGAGTTGGACGATGATCTTGTGGGCAGGAGTCCTTTCTCAACATTTCTGGATTCCAAAAGACCCCTCTAGAGCTTTATTATCCGCCTAACATGAAAATTAATTCCAACTGGAAGCATTTTTAGAAAACTTTGGAGAACTACTGCTGTGAATAGGAGATTATATCTCTGATACCCCAGATGTAAAGTCATAATGTGAACCCTGGAGTTACAGGAAGTGGTTTTTTAAATGTTTAGCACCTTCAGCATAAAATGTCAGTGCCCCCTGACTTAATCCCCTGACCCTTGCATCCCTAACACCTGGGGCCCTGCCCCACCTTCCCTAGAACTTCCTTCCTGAGGGCACCTCTCACCTTTACCTTTTATCTAAGTGTAAAGCCGTCCCTACTTAATTCTTTTTCAAAACCGATGGCAACTTCCCAGAGAGCCACTGGAATCCAGCCCAAGATGTAGAAAAGCACACGAAAAATACCTCCCATTTGTGTTGACTTTTTGGAAATGCAATAGGAACTCACTCGGCAGTGGAATCCAAATTCCCTGCACTCACAACTGCCTGTTCTTTTGGAGGAGTCATCCAAAATCGTGGCTCTGTGTTGTCAGCACTGGGACAGGATAAAATTAGATCACATGCCATTTCCCCCAGATGGCTTGTGTGAGAGTTTGGAGTTTGCTCTGCTTCAACAAAGACCCCAGAGTGGAATTCAGCTTTTCACAGTTCATTCTTAAGTTGAAAAACCCTTCTTCTATGGGGACCTTAAGAATGTAAGAGATTCCCTTGTCTTTACATGGTTCCAAGCTTGGTCTAATCCCTTATCTCTTCATGAGCTGTTTGGCTCATGCAGTTTTCATTTCCCTGGAACGGCTGAGCCTCTGAGGCTGCTAGCTCAGACCTCCTCTCTTCCCCTGGGTCCCCATGGGCCTCTGGGTTTAAAATCTTCAATGAAGATCTTGTGGGATAATGTTTCCAAATTTGTTTTCCAGAGCCTTAGGCCCTAAGAGCCAGCTAGCCTGGGTTATGTTGTCTTTTCCATTCCTCCCTCCTGACTGTTCCTCTCCCTCCCCTTTTCCTCCATAAACAGCTTCCTCCCTGCAGGCTTCATCTATCAGTGCTGACCTTGGAGAAATGATAAAGGCTTTTGGTTGCTATGTTCAGCTGGGGAGACACAGAAGTGCCCCAAAGTCATTAGGTAGTCCCCAGTCTTCTTTACATTTGGTTATAATGCTCACAGATTGGGAGTTTTAAAGGCTTCATCAATCCACCAAGTCTCTCTGCACCCATGTAACCATCCCTGTCCTGGAGCTCATTGCTATACACCCAGCCTCTATTGACAAAAGTTGTGAGCTGGAGGGATAGTACAACTGGTAGAGGGACTTGTTTTGCATGCAGCTATCCAGGTTCCATCCTTCGTGATCTTACATGACTTCTGAGCACTATCAATAGTAATCCCTAAGTACAGAGCCAGGAGTAAGTCCTGAGAACAGTTGGTTGTGGCCCAGGGAAAAAAAAAAGAAAAGAATAGCAACAACAACAACAACAAAAATCTCTTGTTTTCATTAGCTCAGCTGGACTTGTGTGACCTATTCTTATGTTATTGAGAAAAAGGGTGTCTCCCTAAACTTCTCTCCACCTACTTAAAAATATTCAGTAAACTCGAAAACAAATGGGGGCTGGAGGCACAGGGGTTAAGGCACTTGCCTAGCATGTGGCCAACCAAAGTTGGAATCCCCTGCACCACATCCGGTTCCCTTAGCACGACCAGGAGTGACCTCTGAACACAGACCTAGGAGTAAACACTGGCATCCCCCAAAAGAGAAAAAAAGGCATGTGGGAGTCAGCAGGTCCCCCTAGATAATCTTTATACCCACGCTAAGCCTCTTCCTGTCTACTGTGGCCATGTCTCCATTGGTGTTCTGGACAGAAGGGCTTCCCTTAGCACCACCAGGAGTGATCCCTGAACACTGACCCAGGAGTAAACCCTGAGAAAACCCTGAATATTGTAAGAAGGTGATAGAGGTTTAGGAGATGCCCTTTTTCTCAATAACACAGGAATAGGGGCAGACAAGTTCATCTGGGCTAATAAAAACAAGCATTTGTTGTTGTTGTTGTTGTTGCTGCTGCTGCTGCTGCTATTTTTCTTTTTTATTTTTTCTGGACCACAACCAGTTTTGCTTGGACTTACTCCTGCCTGAAGCAAATGAACCAAGAGCCCTAAAGGGTACAGCTGCCCTAGGAATTCAGATGAAGAGGAAAGTATATCAGGAACGATGTCTGTAATGCCCAAGACCCTACTTAGGGACCTGAACACAGCCATGTGATTAATTTGTACCTCCAGATCACAGTTGGGTTCCAATCTAAGCCTCCCACCCTCCCCTGCACTCTCACACACTAATGCTGATAGACACATGGGAAGGAAACACTGGGATCCCACTGCTTTTTCCAGGGTCCAGTGCTCACGACTGGATATAGCACATGCTCAACGTGACACTTTGGAGCCATTCCTTATCTCATAAGATGATCATTTATGATCAAGCAGCAAGAATGAGACTGAGGGGGTGTGACCATAGAAATAATCTCAGTCCTCAGGAAGCCTATTTCTATTAGATGAGCTTAAAAATATAGGCCTCCAAGTACTAACCAGGCACGACTCTGCATAGCTTCTGAGATCAGATCAGATTTGGTAATTCAGGGTGGTAAACTATGTGGGCCTCTTTAATCCAACCTCACCCCGTGTCTCCCTGAGAATTCTTTGAGCCATACTTGGGACACACCATTTTTTAGATACTCCCATATCTTCTGAATGCCCATTCAGAGTTGGGGAATCTGGAAACACACACAAGATGATATGGGAAAACAAAGGAGGAGTGTCTTAGCCATCAGAGAGGAGAGAAGCAGGGAAGTTAAGTCATGTTGTCATTCATGCATTTATATTCATTTATTCATTCATGAAAATTTATCAAGAGCTGATTATGTGCAGTCAGGCACCAGGGCCAGGGCAATGCAAAAACAGATTTCTCTTAAAACTCTGCTAGTGGAGGTGGTGGTCCTGGTTAGCTCCTTGAATTCTGCTTGTGGAAACATGAAAGTGAAGGGGATTCTATTTTTAATTTAAAATTGAGGAAACCAAGATGTTGCCACTTATAGACTGGGCAATTCTAGGTGTAACCTCACGCCTTTCCACCCACACCAGGTGTTGTTACCACAAGGGATCTGCAGAACAAGCTGTCACCATGGAAAAACAATGTTGGCCTCTAACTATGTAATTAAAACTTTGGTTCATCCATTCACTTTCCCCTTACTCACAGAAGTTTCTGGAAGGATAAGGGTTACAAATGCCTCAGCTTTTTGGTCAACTCTTTGGCATCAGCCTCCAGCCTGACTGGGTAGAGATATTCATCTACACAAGTAATACAACTCCCATGAGGAATTCAAGACATTTTAGAAACCGCAATCAAATTTGTAAAATAAATTCAAGCAAAGCATAACAACAATAACAAAACAATAAAACAGTTGTGTAGCTATGTTTGGTTATACAAAACTAAAATGTAGAAGCAAAGAGTGTCAAACAAGAAAAAAAGCAGAAGGTTTAACAACATCTTACTGTCATGATAAACTCAAGGAGAAAAATAAACATACTCAGGGCATTTTATATATATAATTAACAACAATAACAACAACAAAACAACCTGTAAAAGTGTAAGTCAAGGATTAAGTTGCTAACTTACAGGAATAATTTTTTCCTATTCTATATGGTTACAGGAAAGAATATGTTATGTTAAGGATTCAACAACAACTTGATTTTCAAAGGGAAAATGAGATATGTATGAATGTACCATGGTTTCAAAGGTTCAGAGAGAAAGAAAACAAACCCCAAGTGCTTGAAGTGGTAAGCAGCGTTGGTTTTATTTCACAGCTGATTGCAACGATAACCTTTCATAGATGGAAGCTACAAACACAGAGCCGTGTGGCACTTCCTTTTCAATTGATGGCCATGGCTAGGAACTTCCTTCTCTGTCCCGTCACATTGCTGGCCAATTACTCAGCTTCATCATCATGTACCACCACTCCATACCTCGTTTCTTCTTCTTTTATTTAGGATTTGGGGCCATATCCAGCTGTGTACAGGGCTTAATCCTACCTCTGATTTTAGGGATAATTCCTGGCAGAGCTCCAAATACCAAACATGGTGCCAGGAATCAGACTGGAATCCACTTACAAGACAAGCATCTTAGCCAAGATCTTTCTTTCCAGCACTTCCTCTTCTTTCTTCTAATATTCCTTCTCTGTATCGTCATCATTAGATTTCTTTCTCTCCCAGTCTATTACCTATTCCCCCATCCTTTCGTCACAGACGTTTCTGGAAGGATAAGGGTTACAAATGCCTTGGCCTTTTTGTCTCTTTTGGCATCAGTCTCCAGCCTGACTGGGTAGAGATATTTATTTACACAAATAATACAACTCCCTTAAGGAATTCGAGAGCAATTCCTTAAGGGAGTTGGGAGAGCAACATACATCCAACTTATAGGCCTCTCTCATCCTGAGTTGTTGTTTTGCAATTAGATCACTCTTTGCTCTCTCACTACTTCACAAACGGATCCTTTCATGATCGACTGGACAACTCTCTCCATGAGAATTGGATTTTTTCAAAACATGTCTTGTGCTTTACCAAAGTTCTAGCATTAGAAATCATGATCACTTTTCATAAGTATTTCATGAATGTTTGAATGACTAGTGAAATGACTCAACTTCCCTGGTTCTCTAGCTTCTCTCCTCTCCTCTGGTAGCTACTCCTCCTTCACTTTCCTATGAACATTTTCAGAACTCCCTGTCTTTGAGTGAACATCAGAATGACTTGGGTTCTCAATGCAATCCTGAATATCCTGAACATCAGATTCAGCCCCAGAAATTGTCAGTGAGGTTGGGCCTCCGTGTGTGAGAGAAGCCCATGTTTCCATTTCATCTTCAAGGCAGGGACTGTAATTATGTGTGTGGTTTATACATATTCATGTCTAAGTATCCAGTGCTTGCCAAGGGATCTATGTTAATAATTTGCTCCTGATGTTTATAGATCCTCTCACCTCTGATTATCCAAGAGTCCACTAGCAATCACAAAGCTCCCTTCACAGCTTCTCCATTGATGGAACTTCATATGGTTGTGGGATTTTCTAGAGAATCCAAGGCTTTATGGTAGCAGGCACATTAGGCTTTAGGCAATCCTGAAAAAGAACGGTCTTATTCCTATGACCTGCATGATTTTCTTTTGTTTGGTTTTTGGGCCACACTGGTGATGCTCAGGGTTTACTCCTGGTTCTGTACTCAACAATTACACTTTGTTGTGCTTAATAGACCATATGGAATGTCAGGGATCAAACCTGGGTCAGCCACATACAAGGCAAGCACAGTCCCTGCTGTACTGTTGCTCCAGCCTTATGACATGCATGATTTTCTTGTGGAAGATAATATAGTTTAGAGAAAAGAGTTTTGGGTGTGGAGATCTAAGACTGTGGTATAAAATCTGTTTCTGTCTTTTAGTTTTGTGAGCTAGTATGATTCTCAATTAGTTTCTCTCAATTGTCTCTCCTCTGCAAAACACACTATTAGGAAGAACCATCTCCAGGTCCTTGGTTATAATTATGCATCAATGTTTAAAAGTCAACACAAACTTAACCAAAACTGAAAGCCGAAACATCCCTGATTGCTGATTTACATAAAATTTTATGTACTTATTAGGTAAACCAATATATAGAAATTTTAAAAAAGTGATGTGTGTGGAGTAAGATCTATGACATACACATTTCCTTGATCATTTCACAAAAATGAGGTGTAGGAAACATTCATTCTGTTCAAAATCACTTATGGCCTGAGAGATAGTACAGTGGCACTTTCCATGCATGCAGTCTGCCAAGGATCAATCCCAAGAATTGCATATGGCCCACTAAGAACTCCTAGCAGTGATTTCTGAGCACAAAACAGTAGTAAATCCTGAACACCTCTAGGTGTGGCTCCAAAACACAAAGAGACAGAGCTGTATCCTGCTTCAAATGACTTAACAGAAGGTAGAGGTAGGTTCAGGTGGGGTTGATAGGAGATGTGCTGCTCTCAGTTTCCAAGCAAACTGACTGTTCTCAGAGACCACACCTGTCTGCTGTCAGTTTGCATCTGAGTGAGTTTATTCAGGTTAGCCAGCTTGCCCTTCAGAGCCCTCCTGTTTCACTACTACACGGCCCCCTCTTGTGTAGGAGAGTCGGCCACACACCCCTCATCAACGTGGGTCTGTGCATGTAATTGCATCTTCTTGGGCTTGGCACATCTATGTAAATAGCTTTGATTAGTTTTAGTCTCACTTAATAGTAACAATTATGTCTGCCAAGGAGAATAGACTTGAGTTTATACTGAACCAATTAGCAGCAAGCCCCAGTGCCTTCATCTCATTGCCCCTCACCCCGCCCTCTGTTTGTCCCCTGAATCAGTGCCAGCATTTGCAGCAGGAGCGCCTCTCTGCTCTCTGTAGTGGGTGTGTCAATGCAATTTGTAAGAGCACTGGCTAGTTTGGGTGGAGCCAAGCTGAGCACTGTAAACTACCTGAAATGCACAGGAGCTTAAATTTCAATGGAATGCTGGCCTCTAATTTTAGTTTCACCCTGTGGAGCAAAATAGTGTGGGATTTTTTGCTACATTATTTCACTTATGTTATCTTTTTCAAACTCTGAAACACACTGAATATAAAGACCTCAATTTGAATTGAAATTCGGCACTGAGAACATTTCATTGGAAATAGGTGAGCCAGAGGCCAGGTGTGAACTGGCAGAGAAGCTGGAAGTTAACGGGACTGCTTGGCCACTTCCTGTCCTTAGAGTTGGCTGAGTCTCAGAATGGACTCAGCAGAATCTAGAAATGACTGGTTATCTCCTGTTTGTTGGGGATTGCTGACTGGAAAACGTTGCTGGGTTGAACTGGCGCACTTTTTAGCTTGAAATGACTAAGCCCACATGAGTTGGATGAGTCACAAGCCCTGCCAGCCTACAAGTGTGGGGTTTGATTACCTTGTTTAGGTTCAGGTCTCATCCAGCTGTGACTCAAAAGTTGTCTGTTTAGAAGTTGTTGAAGCTGAGTGCAGTATAGAGTGGATGACAACTTTACACCCAGGTACCTGCTCTTCTGCCTCTTGTGAATTGTTTCTAACGAAGAATTTGCACTTCCATGGGCACTTGTGTGTGCTACATCTGGAATTGAATTCTACTACACTTTATTGTTACTAGATCCCAACTCTGAAACCTTAGCAGATTTACCTTCTATGACCAGCATGTAACCTTCCTCCCTGAGTTTTACTTCCAAAGGTCCATGAGGGCTGTAGTGGAGCGCATTTTTACTTAATTAGTTAAAAGACTCTGTATCTACCTCTGTCACCCATAAATTAATGTCCATTGTAACTTACCCTGTGTAGAAACATTCAAGATTAGGGATTAGCATGTCAAGAACTGGAGCTCCATCTTCATCATTAGTTGCTGTCTTGTCCAAGGAAAACCAATGATTTGAAAGACTAAGAACAATGATCTGCGATTCATGTTACATCACATAAGCCAAAGCAGGCTGTTGGCCAAGTGAACACTTGTCATCAGCCACTGCTTGACTGAAGGCTCCAATTTCCCTAATCAAAAAAACCTAAAGTATCATGAGGAACTAGGGATGGCTTTCAACCCAGTCTGGGGCAGCAAAGATAGAGGCAATACCCAAGCCTGGAAGAGAAATTCACCAGATAGAGAGGATAAACTTTGGGGGAGCAGTAAACGCGGCTTCAGAGAAGAAAGGAACTGGAGAAAGGCAGGAGAACTTCTCCAATGGATAGTCGAACTGGGATTCTAGATATGGTCAGGTCAGGCTGCATCAGGACCTTGTGTGATGGCAGAAAGAAATACAAGCAGAGAAGTGACATGATCCATGATTGGAGGTGTGGTTGAAAGAGCTGAGTTTGAAGTAGGAGAAGATGGAACCAAGAGAAAAGATGGAGCAGTCAGTAGCAAGCAAGAGAGAGGGCAATCTTGGGGTGGAGGCAATAGTGTTGATAGAATGGAGAAAACAGATGGCCGGTGAGATGTGGATTGGAGTGAGACTCGAAAGTGGGGGTGGGTGGTATGCGGAGTCACAGGGTTTCTCCTTTGAAAAGAAATTTATTTTAAGTTTGCTGACATACTCTTATGAGCAGCATGCTTGAAGGTGGGTGGTCTTAAGTACACTAGGGTCATTGAGACGATCTTGTTCCCTGTGTCTCGTCCCCACAGCCAGTGCATACAGAGGCTGAAGTGTGGATAAGGATAGTGCAGAACTGGAAAACAGGGCAGCTCACAGTGTTCTTTAATTCCAGTCAACACAAAAAATGCATTTGTACTTGTAGTGGAAATGCTATGCAGTTCATGAGATTAAAAAGGCAACAATCTTTTTGATCCTAATATAAAAGATTATTATTGTTTTTATACCATGAAGCAAAACTATAACCTCATTATACATTTTGGGGGAAAACACTTATAAGTAATCAATTTTGCTGCACGAGTTAAAAAAAAGCATATTAAGATTTGGGTAGCCAAGTATCAATTGATAAAAAAGAAAAATCGTGTACATACAAAAATGCATATAAGGGCCTATATCCTCAAATAATTTGGAGTTCAAAGGCAGCCATGTACACTGGTGAAAGGATGGGTGTTGGAAAATTATAGGACTGAAATCCAATTATGAACAACTTTGTAACTGCATATCTCTCTGGGACTCAAATAAATAGATCATTTTTAAGGTAGCTATGAAAAGAAATAGTTAAAATCAGAGGTATGTGTTTCATGAATACTGATAAATACCCCAGTAGGAGAGATTAGTTTCTTGGGTGGAGGGAAATTATGAAGGGTTCCAATGGACTTGATTCATAAGGTGCTTTATGACTGGAACTTGAATGATAAAGCACAAGAAAGACTTTATTCACAATTCTACGTGGAGTTATTATGAGGGAAGCAAGGAGAAGGAGAAGGGAGCAGATAATCAAGATGAGCTGATTGATCATTTTAAACCCCACAGGCCCATAAGATAGTACAGCAGGTGGATGCCTGCCCTGCATGTAGCTGACTTGGGTTTGATCCCTGGCACTGTATAGGTCCCCTGAGTACTTCCAAGAATGATCCCTGAGCACAAAGTCAGAAGTAAGCAGATCACCATGTGTGCCTCCAAAACCAATCATGTTATTGTTATTATTGTTGTTTTCACTTATATAGGCTGTATCCAGTGAGATTGCAGGAAATAGTTGAGTGAGATAGGCAAAATTTATAAATGTGGGACATCAGATAAGTAGGAGTTAAAGATGAATGGAAGTTCATGCAGACAATATGGGGTGGGACGCTGTTTGGAGAAGTCCAGCAGGCAACCTCTCTGTGCACTTGCACGTTGCAATTGGTGGTTGATGTTCAGAACAGGGAGGTTCCTGTTTCTGGAGCTGCTGCAGCCTGCAGAAATAAACCTATAGAAACTGTAAAATTAGAGAGCTATAGTAAAACAAAGATTTAGAAAATAAAAGACCTATAACACAGAAGATATCTGGTGATTGGCATGCCACTGTTACACGCCAATCCCTTGGACCCTGAAGTTCACCCATTCACTAACTCTCAGGGCTAACTCTGAGGTTATTCTAAGGTTCCAGTTCTCTTGGAACCTTAGAATAAAAGGAAGTATACATATCTGATAGAACTGAATAAAACTGCCATTATTTTCTTATTTTTATATATGGGATTTTTAAATTATTTGCAAAATAATTTTTAGTTTCACCAAATCACCATGCAATACATGGCGGTCCATGACTGAGTTTCAGCCATACAATGTTCCAACACCCATCCCTTCACTAGTACCCATCCCTTCACTAGTTATGTAGTTTATAACATATCCTGCCACCAATGTTCCTGTGCAACTGCCATTCTCTAGAATTGAGTGCTGAAAGTAGGTAAAGGGATATACATGATACCCTTTCAGTGCCTATATTGCAAACCACAATGTGCAAAAGGAGAGAGAAACAAGAGAACGAGAGAGAGAGAAGAAAAGTACCTGCCACAAGCAAGTTGGTGAGAGGAGGTGGAGGATGGAGGGAGGAAAACTTGGGACACTGGTATTGGCAAATGTGCACTGGTGGAGGGATCTGTGCTGAAACTGTATGACTGAAACCAAATCATGAACACCTCTGTAGTGATCTATTTCAAGTGACTCAACTAAAATAATTTTTTAAAGAATTGGGTACTTTAACTTCTGTGAAATTTGAAATTTTTGTGTGAAGTTTCAATCTTTGTATTGCTATTAAACAAGCATCAATATAGTTTTAAGAAGAAAAATCTACCATTATAAGGGGTGGGGGCAGTAATTGAGCAACAACAATTTCATGTAGTTTATAACAATGAGAGTCCTATTTGATCTAAGATCTCAGTTCAAAAGAATTCCTAACATGTGCTAAGACCCCACTGCCTGCAGAAAAATGTAGCTGGTGATTCTTGTCAGCCTCTTTTGCATCAAGTCCCCAGAGAGCACCATTCCAAAGAGCTCCTCTTTCCGCTAGCCTGAAACCTCTGCAGTCTGGGAAATCCATCAGTGTCTTCTACCTAATTTCCAGGCTCCCCATCTTGTGGACATTAAAAGAAAATCAATATGATTAGGTCACATTTCTGATGACCAAGGGGCACCTGACAATGTCTTGCAGCTGAAATTTTATGAAGTTGAAGACTTCCAACCTTAGCCATTTAGAGGGTCTCTGTGTTAACTTCCTGCTTCATCTGCTGTGAAGGTGAATAATAGATTAATCACAAGAGCAGCACCACCACCCCAGCCCTATTTGGCTGAAACTTGCCCAGTGTTGAGGAAAACTCAGTTTGAACCCAGACATGCATCCCAAGGGAGAATCCCGACAGGCAGGGGCTGAGTCAGGCTTTTTGAAGCACACACACACATGCTTTTTGGAGCTGACTGATTACTGATGTTGTCAACTGATGAGAAGGTAATGATTCCCGAAGCTGAGGTCATGAACCTCCAGCTTATTTTTAAACCTATATTAGAGAACCATTTCAACATCCGTATAGGGAATGAGCAGAAACAACTTTGATAAATAATTTAAGTGGTTACATTTGGGCTCTGCCCTGGGACCATGGACTCAACACAGTGCACTGATGGGATTACTGCGCATAACATATGTAAATTCACCCCCACAAAGGCCCCTTCCTTTTTTTTTTTTTTTTTGAAAGAGAGAACCTTGTTCTAGAATTAGAAAGAAAAAATGTTTTGGAAACCCAAGAGCTCACCAACATTTTCAGACATTACTTCATTGGCCCCTACAACCCTTTTTATAGCTCCCATTTGGCTCCACTCAGGTGCCAAATCAGAGCAGGGAGCTGGGCCAAGGTGACCTCGGCACCAGGACCAGAGTTGGGAACTTCGTCAGAGAGGAGCACAGGCACTCAGTGACAGCTGAGAGAAAACTCTGTCTGGGCAGCTTTGTGGGGCTTTAGCCACTGTTTTTCTTCTGCCTCAGCAGTGCCAAACATGCAGAGGATAAGAAAATACTGTTAGAACCAATTTTGGTGGTTGGACTGTTGGACGGTTTGGCATCTAGGAGACCCAGGAGCTTTTCTGGAAATCTCTGGATAGTCTGGCAAGGGAAGCTAGAAGAAGGCTAAGCTGTCAGCCATCAGTTTCCATGAATTGTCTCTAGTCCAAGGTTTTACACATTGTTCCATCCCCAGTACACAAGAACACAAAATGGGAAGGCCATCACCTAGGGTCATGAAGACAAGTGGAGGCAGGCCAAATATTTGCTTTGAATAAATTAGAATGGAGAGGAAAAGTTGACGAAGCAGAGAAGGAAAGGGGGAGGAAAAAATGAAAGGATGGAAGAGAGCAATAGAAGAAAGGTAAGATTTGACCCAATGAGGGGCTGGAGTGATAGCCCAGCGGGTAGGGTGTTTGCCTTGCACGCGCTGGCCCATGCTAGCCTGGGTTCGATCCCCAGCATCCCATATAATCCCTCTCGAGCGCCACCAGGAGTAATTCCTGAATGCAGAGGCTGGAGAAACCTGAGCGCTTGCTGGGCGTGACCCAAAAAGCAAAAAAAAAAAAAAAAGATTTGACCCAATGAGACGATTTCTATGACACTAGTCTGTGGCCTGCTGAAGGCATGTGTGACCTCAGGCACTAGAAGAAGTGGCTCAGGGCCTTGAAGGGAAGCATTAAACTTGGGTACCAGTTCCTCAGGAATGGAGCCTCGCTAGGCCCTAGTGCACATCGGACTTCTTTCATACAAAACCGATGTCTGTTTATCCCTGAGTCTATTTCTCCTGCCCCAGGAATGTTTGCCCAGGTAGGATTTGGTTTGGTGGGACCATTACTTCTACCTGCACACAACCCCAGATATAAGTCTGCTATGAGACCGTCCTTTTCCTGGAACAAGAAAACTGAGTGGGCAGATGACAAACACTGGGAGTTGGGAAGTAAAGGAAATATTAATTCTGGTCAATCAGTGAGAACATTACTTTTTTTCCTGTTCCTAGGCAAGAATCTTTCATGCAAGCCTTTATTTTATTTATTTTATTTTATTTTATTTAGTTTTTGATAGAAGGCAGCTGGAAGAGGGCAATTATAATATTCTACAACATACAGTCTTCTCATCCTGGTATTTCCCTAGGACAGAGTTTGGTGAAGAGGACCTTCCATTGCTTTGATTTTCAATGGATAGTGGGTTACAGATGTTAATTAAATTGAAGAAAAGTGCTTTTAGGGAACTGAGAGATAATATAGTGGACAGGGCACTTGCCTTGGACAATACTGACCCGAATTCACTCCCTGATCTCGAGCCCCACTAGAGTAATCCCTTGAGCACAGACTAAGCTCTGAACAGTGCCTGGCATAGCCCCCAAAAAATAATTAATTAATTGACGCAAAGACCTGCAAGACTTTAAGCTTTGGGCCACTTTTGGTCAGCACTTCCCAAGTTGCTGAGGGTGTCAGAGGGACGCCCAGAACCTGCAGGTGAAATAGGGACATATATTTGAAGAGCCGCAGCATCATACTGCTGCCCCTACTTCTGTGGTCACATGACATTCCTTGTGCAGCTGCGGAGGATGGGGAGTTTTCTTTTAAATTTTTCATTATACTACTCTGAAATATACAGTTACAAAGATGTTCATGTTTGGGTTTCAGTGATACAATGTTCCAGCACCCATCCCTCCACCAGTGCTCATTTCCCACCACCAATGTCCCCTGATTCTGTTACCCCTCCCCAGTCTGCCTTTATGGTAGGCACTTTGTCTCTCTTCTCTTCTCTCTCTCTCTCTCTCTCTCTGTCTCTCTCATCCTTCTTGGCTTACAATACATACATTTAGTGGTTGTCATGTATATCCCTTTGCCTACATTAAATGCACAGTTCTAGGTTAGCATTAACGCTTCCAACAATTATTAGTACACTGTTGCTTTCTCTGTCTTACCTAACCTCTGACTCTACACACTGTGTTAGATTCCACCCACTGACAAGACCTCCTGATCCATGTTTTATCTGACCTTGGATAGTGGTATCATACTACTTTTCTTTATATCCGCAAATAAATGCAGTCATTCTATATCTGTGCTTTTCCTTCTGGATAACTTCACTCAGCATGATCCTTTCATGTTGGGGACATTGTGTTTAGACAAGGAGAAGAATGAGGCTGGAGTGACAGTATAGTGAGTTGGGCACTTGCCTTGCAAACAGCCAATCTGAGTTTAATTCCCTGACTACAGAGCCAGGAGTGATCCCTGATTGCAGAGCCAGGAGTAAGCTATGAGTATTGGTCGGTGACCCAAAAAACAAGAGGAGAGAGAGAGAGAGAGAGAGAGAGAGAGAGAGAGAGAGAGAGTGAGAGTGACAAGAAGCACATCCTAGCTACTCTGGAAGAGCGCTGGGGCCTACTCAGCTGGGAAGGCAGGCCCTGAAGGGGAACAATCCATCTTGTTTTGCTTGTTTGCCATGTTCCTCTCTGACTGGTAAACTAGGCTCATCCTCTACATGGAGAGGACTACACTCTGGAGTAAAGGCCAGGCTGGGGAGCCTATGTTCCACCAGCAGAGACCCCACCACCACTTGGTAGTCTGAGGACCAGAATGGAGTCAGCCTGGTCCTGGCAGGTAGGAAAAGTAAGTTGACGTCTGTTTTCCTGAGTCAGTTTCTCCTGCACCCTGACCATTTACTCAAACAGGGCCTGACTTGGTGAACTCACCCCTCACGGCACTGCCCACACCCCCCAGGAAGGTGAGTCTGTTGTGAAAGTCCATCTTTTTCTGGCCCAAGAACATTGAGAGGGCAGGAGGCAAATACTAAGAGCAGGGAAATAAAGGGAATATTAATCCTGGTCAAAAGGTGAGAGTATTATACTTTCTAGGTTGTGATCCTAGGCAAGAATCGTCCATGCAGTTTATTTTTTTTATTTTGGGAGAAGAGACAGAACTGACCTCATGGCTATGACTAACAGAGATTGGGAAATCATTGCTGGGAAGAAAAACTGGTCAGTACGGCAAAGGTTCCTGGAAGCCTGTCTTTTGTCAAAAGAAAACTCCCCTAATGGTCAGCTATGCACCCCCATTCTCTGCACCATTGCAGGAAGAATGGACAGACCTACCTCTTGGGCTGACTAAAAATTCCAAACTGATGTCTAAGAGTGTGTCTGAATACAAGGAGAAAGAGGACACTGGCTGAGGGAAGTAACACCACCTCCTTCCTCAGAAAAGTGCAAGGCACTGGAGAGGGGGACACGGGGAAACGGGTTAGGCATAGGGAATGACTAGGAAAGTCACTCCATTTGCTTTCAGAGGCAATTAAACATGAAAGGTAATTCCCAAAGAAGAGATGGGATCGCTGTCCCTGTCAAGCTCTGCAAACAGCCCTAGATACTCAGCGCTGTGGAATGATTCAAATGGCTGGGGTGGAGGGTGGGGATAGCATGGCTCCCTGCACCCCTAGGATGGCACACTGCAGTGCTGATTTGGATGTCCCAGCCTAACTCACAAGAACACATCTCCTATGAGACTGTTACTCTTCTATAATGCCAGTAACTAAATAAGCATTACCTGGCTCTCCCTGGTGCTTTGAACATAATGCCCTGACTTAGATACACTTTCCAGGAATGTCTGAAGGCGAACACGAAGCACACAGCAACCACGCCTATGTCGTAAACACTCCCCACACACACACACACCCACTAACCCTGGCCGTCCTAGTTCCAGTTCATGCTTCACAACGGCTGCCCCCTTTGCTTTGTCTCCAAGCTCTGATTACTGGGCAGTGCAATCATTAATCTTGAATGTAATGAAGTCTCCGCCACTTCCATTTGAAAA
>JAJIBD010038299.1:0-92587 GCA_021461705.1 Cryptotis parvus | reverse complement strand
TCCTGGACTCAGCGATCTGCTCGGCCTCAGCACTCCCGGTAGCTGGGACTACAGCGCAGCGCCACCACGCCCGGTAGTGGTGGACCACCGCAGACTATGGGGCAGAGCTGCTACTGGCTCTCCTGTGACCAGCCACTCACGAGGTGCCGGGAGAATGGTGAGTTCTAGCCCTGGCCCACCACCCCAGCAGAGCCGCAACAAAGCCAGACGACCCCACTTATGAGGGCCTTCATTTTCCACATCCAGGACTTCTCTCTTTCAGAACTCCACCCAGCAAACCCAGCCTATCAGCGTCGGCTCGGCAAAACCGTACCTGCTGCTTTTGATTCATCAATAAATGCTGGACTTAGAGGTGCCTACAGGGGGCACTACCTGCGGCCCAGAGCCTGGCTGAAGCTACTCCGTGTTGTATTTGACCATGCCAAATACCAAGCTATTAGACCTCATTCAGAATGGATTAGGGAGTTTTTTATGTTCCTGGAACAAGCAGATGCCCTTGTAGGCTACCTACTAGCATGAGACAGGACATATGGAAATGGTACCACTGGGGCCCACAGCTCGGCGCAAGGCTTATCGATGATAAGCGGAGGGAGAAGACAGACAGTGATATTCTTTTTAGGAAGGTCACAACATAACAGACCCCCCTTTTCACACGTTTTAATGTGCTGTCACACTCTCTGTATCAAGTAAGGGCATTTATGTTTTCCTCTTAAAATCAAAGAAGGGTGGACTTGTGAGGTTTGCAAGTCATTAGAGGTGACCACAGCTTCCGCATTAAGTCCTCTTGGGACTAGGGCTCCGAGTCTGGACCCCGCCATTCTAACTGTGAAGCAACTTAGAAGTCAATGAAAGTCAGCTGTAGATGTTCTGGCTAAATCACATTGATGTATCAGTAGACACTCTACCCTTTTCTATCAGAGGAGGGCTGAGTTGACAGCAACTGAAACTTGCAGTCATCCAATTATCAGGAGACACCAAATGGAGCAGAAACAAGATCTCCCCTCGGCTCCTGTCCAATTGTAAGCTCACAAACAAAAGCAAATGTTGTTAGCCACTAAGTTTGGGTTTGTTATGCATCAATAAAGAACTGGAACAAGACTGTGTGGAAATGATGTGTGTCTCTTCCAATGCAGGGGAAAGGGGATGCCTTCTCTAAATGCTCTTTCTCCATGCCCCAGGGGATAACTGGACCACAAACTAGGATTCACATATTCCCTTTCCTACTGTGTAAGGAAAAGGGAATATGTCAACCCTGGAGTTACAGAGAAGTTTTTTTAAAAACTTAGTTCCTCCTTTATCCAGCCATAGACAAATAGTGGGTAAGGCACTTTTGCCTTGTGGCCAGCTCTGCTTCAATCCCCCCCAGCAACATATATGGTCCCCTGAGTTGCCAGGGAGTTATTCTTGAGTGAAGATCCAGGAGTGAGCCTGCGCCGGCTGAGTTTACCCCTAAACAAAAATAAGCAAATAAATAAAGAAATGGATTGAGTGCCATCAAGTAGTAAAGAACTGGAGTGCTCACTGAACTTCAGCTACAAAACCAGGTAATAGAACTGAATTAGAAATTTTGCTGTAAATAATGTTAGAATTCTGAAACTTCTTATGGCAAGAACTTTATTTTTGGAGGAATTTGTAGCCCATCCAGCCCACCTTAGTAAGGGTCACATCTATAAGACTAGTTGAACCAGTGGGCGTTTTAGTCTTGTGTGCTAACTGTTCTCTGATTTGGAACTTTTCATTCTTGACCTGCTATCTGCAACCCTCTTCAATATTTTGTTGTTGTGCTGAGCTGCGACCGCTACTCAACCGCTAGTAGCTGCGTGGTTCATCAATAAATGCTTTATTTAGAGGTGACTACAAAGAAGTATGCCACCACGCACGGCAAGACCTGGCAAGCTGCTTCGTGTCGTATTTGATATGCCAAATACCAGTAACATTTATATTAGGTCATTCCCATGACCTAATACAATGGTTTGAGGCTCTTTATGTTCCTGGAGCAAGTGGATGCCTTTGGGTTCTACTAGCATGTGACAGGACATATGGAGATATTACTGGTCCCGCTCTAGCAAATAGATGATGAACGGGAAGATAGTGATAGTGATAGTGACTGTGTAAGTATTCACTGTACAATACCTGCATCAACTGTTTAAGAAGTGAAACTAAATTGCTACTTTGTTTGGACAGTAAAAAATAATTAAGAACTTATATTTTCACAATAAGTACAGTTAGGCTAGCTAACTTGGTTATTATTTTCCTAAACTGTCCCGAAACCTTTTACCACTATCTTCCCTCCTTTAGCTTCCCATTTGGCTGGGTAAAGTCACTTAGATGGCTATAGAATTTTCATTACACAGATAGATGAAGCCTGTGAGTTATCAGTACAACCCTTATAAACTTGAAATCTCCTGAGTGATATTTAGTCAGAGGATAAAGGAGGAACTAAGTTTAAAAAACACTTCCTGTAACTCCAGGGTTCACTCCAGTTCCTTCCCAACTGCTGACAAAACAGCTGACACAGAGGGGAGGAGCTTCCAGAGAAGTTAACAACACAGGTCAGAGGATAGTATCTCCAGTCTCCTCCCAGAAGCAGCCTTTTAAGGTGAAACTGAACTTGGTATGTTGACACAGACCTTTAGGATTATGCCATATTAGGATCCTTGTCATATTTAGAAAGAGTATAAGGGAGCAGATAGAGCTTTGTTTCCCGATTGTCTTTTTTGCAGGTAGAAGACTCAGACAATTTGTGCTTCATGTCAGTGTTGCCCTTTGCCCAAGATGCCTCAAGTTAGTGCTTATTTCTACGGTTCTCTACTGACTAAAATCCTCTTTTTCCTGGCTCTGAAGGGCCACAGGTTGTGAGAGCCTCTAATATTGATGCATTTGTGACAAGGAACTATCATAGACACCTAAGAATTCAAAAATCTGAAGATACTTGTTTGTAGCTTTTAATTGTGTGTATAGGGATCATTTAAGGAGTGTTCAGGGAGGGTTCCATTAGCCCTCTGTGATTTTTAGCCAACTGGTCCAGCTATTCAATGTGAGACCCTAAAGGACTCAGTGCTGTCTAGACTTGCAGTGTCAGAACTTGGGGCCATACCTGGCAATGTTTGGGGGCGCTACTATGACAGGAATCAAACTGGGTTGACTGCATGCAAGGTATATGCCTTACCCCTATCGCTGAGTCTCTAGTCCCTTGTTTTAAATATTGATGGAGTCAGGGCTCTGGGAGTTGGGCGATGATCTTGTGGGCAGGAGTCCTTTCTCAACATTTCTGGATTCCAAAAGACCCCTCTAGAGCTTTATTATCTGCCTAACATGAAAATTAATTCCAACTGGAAGCATTTTTTAGAAAACTTTGGAGAACTACTGCTGTGAATAGGAGATTATATCTCTGATACCCCAGATGTAAAGTCATAATGTGAACCCTGGAGTTACAGGAAGTGGTTTTTAAATGTTTAGCACCTTCAGCATAAAATGTCAGTGCCCCTGACTTAATCCCTGACCCTTGCATCCCTAACACCTGGGGCCCTGCCCCACCTTCCCCTAGAACTTCCTTCCTGAGGGCACCTCTCACCTTTACCTTTTATCTAAGTGTAAAGCCGTCCCTACTTAATTCTTTTTCAAAACCGATGGCAACTTCCCAGAGAGCCACTGGAATCCAGCCCAAGATGTGAAAAGCACACGAAAAATACCTCCCATTTGTGTTGACTTTTTTGGAAATGCAATAGGAACTCACTTCGGCAGTGGAATCCAAATTCCCTGCACTCACAACTGCCTGTTCTTTTGGAGGAGTCATCCGAAATCGTGGCTCTGTGTTGTCAGCACTGGGACAGGATAAAATTAGATCACATGCCATTTCCCCAGATGGCTTGTGTGAGAGTTTGAGTTTGCTCTGCTTCAACAAAGACCCCAGAGTGGAATTCAGCTTTCACAGTTCATTCTTAAGTTGAAAAACCCTTCTTCTATGGGGACCTTAAGAATGTAAGAGATTCCCTTGTCTTTACATGGTTCCAAGCTTGGTCTAATCCCTTATCTCTTCATGAGCTGTTTGGCTCATGCAGTTTTCATTTCCCTGGAACGGCTGAGCCTCTGAGGCTGCTAGCTCAGACCTCCTCTCTTCCTGGGTCCCCATGGGCCTCTGGGTTTAAAAATCTTCAATGAAGATCTTGTGGGATAATGTTTCAAATTTGTTTTCCAGAGCCTTAGGCCCTAAGAGCCAGCTAGCCTGGGTTATGTTGTCTTTTTCCATTCCTCCCTCCTGACTGTTCTCCTCCTCCCCTTTTCCTCCATAAACAGCTTCCTCCCTGCAGGCTTCCATCTATCAGTGCTGACCTTGGAGAAATGATAAAGGCTTTGGTTGCTATGTTCAGCTGGGGAGACACAGAAGTTCCCCAAAGTCATTAGGTAGTCCCCAGTCTTCTTTACATTTGGTTATAATGCTCACAGATTGGGGAGTTTTAAAGGCTTCATCAATCCACCAAGTCTCTCTGCACCCATGTAACCATCCCTGTCCTGGAGCTCATTGCTATACACCCAGCCTCTATTGACAAAGTTGTGAGCTGGAGGGGATAGTACAACTGGTAGAGGACTTGTTTTGCATGCAGCTATCCAGGTTCCATCCTTCGTATCTTACATGACTTCTGAGCACTATCAATAGTAATCCCTAAGTACAGAGCCAGGAGTAAGTCCTGAGAACAGTTGGTTGTGGCCCAGGGAAAAAAAAAGAAAAGAATAGCAACAACAACAACAACAAAAATCTCTTGTTTTCATTAGCTCAGCTGGACTTGTGTGACCTATTCTTATGTTATTGAGAAAAAGGGTGTCTCCTAAACTTCTCTCACCTACTTAAAATATTCAGTAAACTCGAAAACAAATGGGGGCTGGAGGCACAGGGGTTAAGGCACTTGCCTAGCATGTGGCCAACCAAAGTTGGAATCCCCTGCACCACATCCGGTTCCCTTAGCACGACCAGGAGTGACCTCTGAACACAGACCTAGGAGTAAACACTGGCATCCCCCAAAAAGAGAAAAAAGGCATGTGGGAGTCAGCAGGTCCCCCTAGATAATCTTTATACCCACGCTAAGCCTCTTCCTGTCTACTGTGGCCATGTCTCCATTGGTGTTCTGGACAGAAGGGCTTCCCTTAGCACCACCAGGAGTGATCCCTGAACACTGACCCAGGAGTAAACCCTGAGAAAACCCTGAATATTGTAAGAAGGTGATAGAGGTTTAGGAGATGCCCTTTTTCTCAATAACACAGGAATAGGGGCAGACAAGTTCATCTGGGCTAATAAAAACAAGCATTTGTTGTTGTTGTTGTTGTTGTTGCTGCTGCTGCTGCTGCTATTTTTCTTTTTTTATTTTTCTGGACCACAACCAGTTTTGCTTGGACTTACTCCTGCCTGAAGCAAATGAACCAAGAGCCCTAAAGGAACAGCTGCCCTAGGAATTCAGATGAAGAGGAAAGTATATCAGGAACGATGTCTGTAATGCCCAAGACCCTACTTAGGACCTGAACACAGCCATGTGATTAATTTGTACCTCCAGATCACAGTTGGGTTCCAATCTAAGCCTCCCACCCTCCCCTGCACTCTCACACACTAATGCTGATAGACACATGGGAAGGAAACACTGGGATCCCACTGCTTTTTCCAGGGTCCAGTGCTCACGACTGGATATAGCACATGCTCAACGTGACACTTTGGAGCCATTCCTTATCTCATAAGATGATCATTTATGATCAAGCAGCAAGAATGAGACTGAGGGGTGTGACCATAGAAATAATCTCAGTCCTCAGGAAGCCTATTTCTATTAGATGAGCTTAAAAATATAGGCCTCCAAGTACTAACCAGGCACGACTCTGCATAGCTTCTGAGATCAGATCAGATTTGGTAATTCAGGGTGGTAAACTATGTGGGCCTCTTTTAATCCAACCTCACCCCGTGTCTCCCTGAGAATTCTTGGAGCCATACTTGGGACACACCATTTTTTAGATACCCCATATCTTCTGAATGCCCATTCAGAGTTGGGGAATCTGGAAACACACAAGATGATATGGGAAAACAAAGGAGGAGTGTCTTAGCCATCAGAGAGAGGAGAGAAGCAGGGAAGTTAAGTCATGTTGTCATTCATGCATTTATATTCATTTATTCATTCATGAAATATTTATCAAGAGCTGATTATGTGTCAGTCAGGCACCAGGGCCAGGGCAATGCAAAAACAGATTTCTCTTAAAACTCTGCTAGTGGAGGTGGTGGTCCTGGTTAGCTCCTTGAATTCTGCTTGTGGAAACATGAAAGTGAAGGGATTCTATTTTTAATTTAAAATTGAGGAAACCAAGATGTTGCCACTTATAGACTGGGCAATTCTAGGTGTAACCTCACGCCTTTCCACCCACACCAGGTGTTGTTACCACAAGGGATCTGCAGAACAAGCTGTCACCATGGCAAAACAATGTTGGCCTCTAACTATGTAATTAAAACTTTGGTTCATCCATTCACTTTCCCTTACTCACAGAAGTTTCTGGAAGGATAAGGGTTACAAATGCCTCAGCTTTTTGGTCAACTCTTTTTGGCATCAGCCTCCAGCCTGACTGGGTAGAGATATTCATCTACACAAGTAATACAACTCCCATGAGGAATTCAAGACATTTTAGAAACCGCAATCAAATTTGTAAAATAAATTCAAGCAAAGCATAACAACAATAACAAAACAATAAAACAGTTGTGTAGCTATGTTTGGTTATACAAAACTAAAATGTAGAAGCAAAGAGTGTCAAACAAGAAAAAGCAGAAGGTTTAACAACATCTTACTGTCATGATAAACTCAAGGAGAAAAAATAAACATACTCAGGGCATTTTATATATATAATTAACAACAATAACAACAACAAAACAACCTGTAAAAGTGTAAGTCAAGGATTAAGTTGCTAACTTACAGGAATAATTTTTTCCTATTCTATATGGTTACAGGAAAGAATATGTTATGTTAAGGATTCAACAACAACTTGATTTTCAAAGGGAAAATGAGATATGTATGAATGTACCATGGTTTCAAAGGTTCAGAGAGAAAGAAAACAAACCCCAAGTGCTTGAAGTGGTAAGCAGCGTTGGTTTTATTTCACAGCTGATTGCAACGATAACCTTTCATAGATGGAAGCTACAAACACAGAGCCGTGTGGCACTTCCTTTTCAATTGATGGCCATGGCTAGGAACTTCCTTCTCTGTCCGTCACATTGCTGGCCAATTACTCAGCTTCATCATCATGTACCACCACTCCATACCTCGTTTCTTCTTCTTTTATTTAGGATTTGGGGCCATATCCAGCTGTGTACAGGGCTTAATCCTACCTCTGTACTTAGGGATAATTCCTGGCAGAGCTCCAAATACCAAACATGGTGCCAGGAATCAGACTGGAATCCACTTACAAGACAAGCATCTTAGCCAAGATCTTTCTTTCCAGCACTTCCTCTTCTTTCTTCTAATATTCCTTCTCTGTATCGTCATCATTAGATTTCTTTCTCTCCCAGTCTATTACCTATTCCCCCATCCTTTCGTCACAGACGTTTCTGGAAGGATAAGGGTTACAAATGCCTTGGCCTTTTGTCTCTTTTGGCATCAGTCTCCAGCCTGACTGGGTAGAGATATTTATTTACACAAATAATACAACTCCCTTAAGGAATTCGAGAGCAATTCCTTAAGGGAGTTGGGAGAGCAACATACATCCAACTTATAGGCCTCTCTCATCCTGAGTTGTTGTTTTGCAATTAGATCACTCTTTGCTCTCTCACTACTTCACAAACGGGATCCTTTTCATGATCGACTGGACAACTCTCTCCATGAGAATTGGATTTTTTCAAAACATGTCTTGTGCTTTACCAAAGTTCTAGCATTAGAAATCATGATCACTTTTCATAAGTATTTCATGAATGTTTGAATGACTAGTGAAATGACTCAACTTCCCTGGTTCTCTGCTAGCTTCTCTCCTCTCCTCTGGTAGGCAAGCTACTCCTCCTTCACTTTCCTATGAACATTTTCAGAACTCCCTGTCTTTGAGTGAACATCAGAATGACTTGGGTTCTCAATGCAATCCTGAATATCCTGAACATCAGATTCAGCCCCAGAAATTGTCAGTGAGGTTGGGCCTCCGTGTGTGAGAGAAGCCCATGTTTCCAATTTCATCTTCAAGGCAGGGACTGTACTTATGTGTGTGGTTTATACATATTCATGTCTAAGTATCCAGTGCTTGCCAAGGGATCTATGTTAATAATTTGCTCCTGATGTTTATAGATCCTCTCACCTCTGATTATCCAAGAGTCCACTAGCAATCCACAAAGCTCCCTTCACAGCTTCTCCATTGATGGAACTTCATATGGTTGTGGGATTTTCTAGAGAATCCAAGGCTTTATGGTAGCAGGCACATTAGGCTTTAGGCAATCCTGAAAAAGAACGGTCTTATTCCTATGACCTGCATGATTTTCTTTTTGTTTGGTTTTTTGGGCCACACCGGGTGATGCTCAGGGTTTACTCCTGGTTCTGTACTCAACAATTACACTTTGTTGTGCTTAATAGACCATATGGAATGTCAGGGATCAAACCTGGGTCAGCCACATACAAGGCAAGCACAGTCCCTGCTGTACTGTTGCTCCAGCCTTATGACATGCATGATTTTCTTGTGGAAGATAATATAGTTTAGAGAAAAGAGTTTTGGGTGTGGAGATCTAAGACTGTGGTATAAAATCTGTTTCTGTCTTTTAGTTTTGTGAGCTAGTATGATTCTCAATTAGTTTCTCTCAATTGTCTCTCCTCTGCAAAACACACTATTAGGAAGAACCATCTCCAGGTCCTTGGTTATAATTATGCATCAATGTTTAAAAAGTCAACACAAACTTAACCAAAACTGAAAGCCGAAACATCCCTGATTGCTGATTTACATAAAATTTTATGTACTTATTAGGTAAACCAATATATAGAAATTTTAAAAAGTGATGTGTGTGAGTAAGATCTATGACATACACATTTCCTTGATCATTTCACAAAAATGAGGTGTAGGAAACATTCATTCTGTTCAAAATCACTTATGGCCTGAGAGATAGTACAGTGGCACTTTCCATGCATGCAGTCTGCCAAGGATCAATCCCAAGAATTGCATATGGCCCACTAAGAACTCCTAGCAGTGATTTCTGAGCACAAAAACAGTAGTAAATCCTGAACACCTCTAGG
Organism: Cryptotis parvus; assembly: GCA_021461705.1. NCBI lineage: Eukaryota > Metazoa > Chordata > Mammalia > Eulipotyphla > Soricidae > Cryptotis > Cryptotis parvus. The sequence goes on along the minus strand of JAJIBD010038299.1, from coordinate 83,366 downwards.
TGTGGCTCCAAAACACAAAGAGACAGAGCTGTATCCTGCTTCAAATGACTTAACAGAAGGTAGAGGTAGGTTCAGGTGGGGTTGATAGAGATGTGCTGCTCTCAGTTTCCAAGCAAACTGACTGTTCTCAGAGACCACACCTGTCTGCTGTCAGTTTGCATCTGAGTGAGTTTATTCAGGTTAGCCAGCTTGCCCTTCAGAGCCCTCCTGTTTCACTACTACACGGCCCCCTCTTGTGTAGGAGAGTCTGCCACACACCCCTCATCAACGTGGGTCTGTGCATGTAATTGCATCTTCTTGGGCTTGGCATCTATGTAAATAGCTTTGATTAGTTTTAGTCTCACTTAATAGTAACAATTATGTCTGCCAAGGAGAATAGACTTGAGTTTATACTGAACCAATTAGCAGCAAGCCCCAGTGCCTTCATCTCATTGCCCCTCACCCCCGCCTTTCTGTTTGTCCCCTGAATCAGTGCCAGCATTTGCAGCAGGAGCGCTCTCTGCTCTCTGTAGTGGGTGTGTCAATGCAATTTGTAAGAGCACTGGCTAGTTTGGGTGGAGCCAAGCTGAGCACTGTAAACTACCTGAAATGCACAGGAGCTTAAATTTCAATGGAATGCTGGCCTCTAATTTTAGTTTCACCCTGTGGAGCAAAATAGTGTGGGATTTTTTGCTTCACTATTATTTCACTTATGTTATCTTTTTCAAACTCTGAAACACACTGAATATGTAAAAGACCTCAATTTGAATTGAAATTCGGCACTGAGAACATTTCATTGGAAATAGGTGAGCCATAGGCCAGGTGTGAACTGGCAGAGAAGCTGGAAGTTAACGGGACTGCTTGGCCACTTCCTGTCCTTTAGAGTTGGCTGAGTCTCAGAATGGACTCAGCAGAATCTAGAAATGACTGGTTATCTCCTGTTTGTTGGGGATTGCTGACTGGAAAACGTTGCTGGGCGTTGAACTGGCACACTTTAGCTTGAAATGACTAAGCCCACATGAGTTGGATGAGTCACAAGCCCTGCCAGCCTACAAGTGTGGGGTTTTATTACCTTGTTTCAGGTTCAGGTCTCATCCAGCTGTGACTCAAAAAGTTGTCTGTTTAGAAGGTGTTGAAGCTGAGTGCAGTATAGAGTGGATGACAACTTTACACCCAGGTACCTGCTCTTTCTGCCTCTTGTGAATTGTTTCTAACGAAGAATTTGCAATTCCATGGGCACTCGTGTGTGCTTACATCTGGAATTGAATTCTACTACACTCTTTATTGTTACTAGATCCCAACTCTGAAACCTTAGCAGATTTACCTTCTATGACCAGCATGTAACCTTCCTCCCCTGATGTTTTATTTCCAAAGGTCCATGAGGGCTGTAGTGGAGTGCATTTTTACTTAATTAGTTAAAAGACTCTGTATCTACCTCTGTCACCCATAAATTAATGTCCATTGTAACATACCCTGTGTAGAAACATTCAAGATTAGGATTAGCATGTCAAGAACTGGAGCTCCATCTTCATCATTAGTTGCTGTCTTGTCCAAGGAAAACCAATGATTTGAAAGACTAAGAACAATGATCTGCGATTCATGTTACATCACATAAGCAAATCCAAGCAGGCTGTGGCCAAGTGAACACTTGTCATCAGCCACTGCTTGACTGAAGGCTCCAATTTCCCTAATCAAAAAACCTAAAGTATCATGAGGAACCAGGGACGGCTTTCAGCCCAGTCTGGGGCAGCAAAGATAGAGGCAATACCCAAGCCTGGAAGAGAAATTCACCAGATAGAGAGGATAAACTTTGGGGGAGCAGTAAACGTGGTGCTTCAGAGAAGAAAGGAACTGGAGAAAGGCAGGAGAACTTCTCCAATGGATAGTCGTGAACTGGGATTCTAGATATGGTCAGGTCAGGCTGCATCAGGACCTTGTGTGATGGCAGAAAGAAATACAAGCAGAGAAGTGACATGATCCATGATTGGAGGTGTGGTTGAAAGAGCTCAGTTTGAAGTAGGAGAAGATGGAACCAAGAGAAAAGATGGAGCAGTCAGTAGCAAGCAAGAGAGAGGGCAATCTTGGGGTGGAGGCAATAGTGTTGACAGAATGGAGAAAACAGATGGCGGTGAGATGTGGATCGGAGTGAGACTCGGAAAGTGGGGGGTGGGTGGTATGCGGAGTCACAGGGTTTCTCCCTTTGAAAAGAAATTTATTTAAGTTTGCTGACATACTCTTATGTGCAGCATGCTTGAAGGTGGGTGGTCTTGCGACACTAGGGTCATTGAGACGATCTTGCTCCCTGTGTCCTCATCCCCACAGCCAGTGCATACAGAGGCTGAAGTGTGGATAAGGATAGTGCAGAACTGAGAAAACAGGGCAGCTCACAGTGTTCTTTAATTCCAGTCAACACAAAAAAATGCATTTGTACTCGCAGTGGAAATGCTATGCAGTTCATGAGATTAAAAAGACAACAATCTTTTTGATCCTAATATAAAAGATTATTATTGTTTTTATACCATGAAGCAAAAACTATAACCTCATTATACATTTTGGGGGAAAACACTTATAAGTAATCAATTTTGCTGCACGAGTTAAAAAAGCATATTAAGATTTGGGTAGCCAAGTATCAATTGATAAAAAGAAAAATCGTGTACATACAAAAATGCATATAAGGGCCTATATCCTCAAATAATTTGGAGTTCGAAAGGCAGCCATGTACACTGGTGAAAGGATGGGTGTTGGAAAATTATAGGACTGAAATCCAATTATGAACAACTTTGTAACTGCATATCTCTCTGGGACTCAAATAAATAGATCATTTTTAAGGTAGCTATGAAAAGAAATAGTTAAAATCAGAGGTATGTGTTTCATGAATACTGATAAATACCCCAGAGTAGGAGAGATTAGTTTCTTGGGTGGAGGGAAATTATGAAGGGTTCCAATGGACTTGATTCATAAGGTGCTTTATGACTGGAACTTGAATGATAAAGCACAAGAAAGACTTTATTCACAATTCTACGTGGAGTTATTATGAGGGAAGCAAGGAGAAGGAGAAGGGAGCAGATAATCAAGATGAGCTGATTGATCATTTTAAACCCCACAGGCCCATAAGATAGTACAGCAGGTGGATGCCTGCCCTGCATGTAGCTGACTTGGGTTTGATCCCTGGCACTGTATAGGTCCCCTGAGTACTTCCAAGAATGATCCCTGAGCACAAAGTCAGAAGTAAGCAGATCACCATGTGTGCCTCCAAAACCAATCATGTTATTGTTATTATTGTTGTTTTCACTTATATAGGCTGTATCCAGTGAGATTGCAGAAATAGTTGAGTGAGATAGGCAAAATTTATAAATGTGGGACATCAGATAAGTAGGAGTTAAAGATGAATGGAAGTTCATGCAGACAATATGGGGTGGGACGCTGTTTGGAGAAGTCCAGCAGGCAACCTCTCTGTGCACTTGCACGTTGCAATTGGTGGTTGATGTTCAGAACAGGGGAGGTTCCTGTTTCTGGAGTTGCTGCAGCCTGCAGAAATAAACCTATAGAAACTGTAAAATTAGAGAGCTATAGTAAAACAAAGATTTAGAAAATAAAAGACCTATAACACAGAAGATATCTGGTGATTGGCATGCCACTGTTACACGCCAATCCCTTGGACCCTGAAGTTCACCCATTCACTAACTCTCAGGGCTAACTCTGAGGTTATTCTAAGGTTCCAGTTCTCTTGGAACCTTAGAATAAAAGGAGGAAGTATACATATCTGATAGAACTGAATAAAACTGCCATTATTTTCTTATTTTTATATATGGGATTTTTTTAAATTATTTTCAAAATAATTTTTAGTTTCACCAAATCACCATGCAATACATGGCGGTCCATGACTGAGTTTCAGCCATACAATGTTCCAACACCCATCCCTTCACTAGTACCCATCCCTTCACTAGTTATGTAGTTTATAACATATCCTGCCACCAATGTTCCTGTGCAACTGCCATTCTCTAGAATTGAGTGCTGAAAGTAGGTAAAGGGATATACATGATACCCTTTCAGTGCCTATATTGCAAACCACAATGTGCAAAAGGGAGAGAGAAACAAGAGAACGAGAGAGAGAAGAAAAGTACCTGCCACAAGCAAGTTGGTGAGAGGAGGTGGAGGATGGAGGGAGGAAAACTTGGGACACTGGTATTGGCAAATGTGCACTGGTGGAGGGATCTGTGCTGGAAACTGTATGACTGAAACCAAATCATGAACACCTCTGTAGTGATCTATTTCAAGTGACTCAACTAAAATAATTTTTTTAAAGAATTGGGTACTCTTAACTTCTGTGAAATTTGAGAATTTTTGTGTGAAGTTTCAATCTTTGTATTGCTATTAAACAAGCATCAATATAGTTTTAAGAAGAAAAAATCTACCATTATAAGGGGGTGGGGGCAGTAATTGAGCAACAACAATTTCATGTAGTTTATAACAATGAGAGTCCTATTTGATCTAAGATCTCAGTTCAAAGAATTCCTAACATGTGCTAAGACCCCACTGCCTGCAGAAAAAATGTAGCTGGTGATTCTTGTCAGCCTCTTTGCATCAAGTCCCCAGAGAGCACCATTCCAAAGAGCTCCCTCTTTCCGCTAGCCTGAAACCTCTGCAGTCTGGGAAATCCATCAGTGTCTTCTACCTAATTTCCCAGGCTCCCCCATCTTGTGGACATTAAAAGAAAATCAATATGATTAGGTCACATTTCTGATGACCAAGGCACCTGACAATGTCTTGCAGCTGAAATTCTTATGAAGTTGAAGACTTCTCAACCTTAGCCATTTAGAGGGTCTCTGTGTTAACTTCCTGCTTCATCTGCTGTGAAGGTGAATAATAGATTAATCACAAGAGCAGCACCACCACCCCAGCCCTATTTGGCTGAAACTTGCCCAGTGTTGAGGAAAACTCAGTTTGAACCCAGACATGCATCCCAAGGGAGAATCCCGACAGGCAGGGGCTGAGTCAGGCTTTTTGAAGCACACACACACATGCTTTTTGGAGCTGACTGATTACTGATGTTGTCAACTGATGAGGAAGGTAATGATTCCCCGAAGCTGAGGTCATGAACCTCCAGCTTATTTTTAAACCTATATTAGAGAACCATTTCAACATCCGTATAGGGAATGAGCAGAAACAACTTTGATAAATAATTTAAGTGGTTACATTTGGGCTCTGCCCTGGGACCATGGACTCAACACAGTGCACTGATGGGATTACTGCGCATAACATATGTAAATTCACCCCCACAAAGGCCCCTTCCCTTTTTTTTTTTTTTTTTTGAAAGAGAACCTTGTTCTAGAATTAGAAAGAAAAATGTTTTGGAAACCCAAGAGCTCACCAACATTTTCAGACATTACTTCATTGGCCCCTACAACCCTTTTATAGCTCCCATTTGGCTCCACTCAGGTGCCAAATCAGAGCAGGGAGCTGGGCCAAGGTGACCTCGGCACCAGGACCAGAGTTGGGAACTTCGTCAGAGAGGAGCACAGGCACTCAGTGACAGCTGAGAGAAAACTCTGTCTGGGCAGCTTTGTGGGGGCTTTAGCCACTGTTTTTTCTTCTGCCTCAGCAGTGCCAAACATGCAGAGGATAAGAAAATACTGTTAGAACCAATTTTGGTGGTTGGACTGTTGGACGGTTTGGCATCTAGGAGACCCAGGAGCTTTTCTGGAAATCTCTGGATAGTCTGGCAAGGGAAGCTAGAAGAAGGCTAAGCTGTCAGCCATCGTTTCCATGAATTGTCTCTAGTCCAAGGTTTTACACATTGTTCCATCCCCCAGTACACAAGAACACAAAATGGGGAAGGCCATCACCTAGGGTCATGAAGACAAGTGGAGGCAGGCCAAATATTTGCTTTGAATAAATTAGAATGGAGAGGAAAAGTTGACGAAGCAGAGAAGGGAAAGGGGGAGGAAAAATGAAAGGATGGAAGAGAGGCAATAGAAGAAAGGTAAGATTTGACCCAATGAGGGGCTGGAGTGATAGCCCAGCGGGTAGGGTGTTTGCCTTGCACGCGGCTGGCCCATGCTAGCCTGGGTTCGATCCCCAGCATCCCATATAATCCCCGAGCGCCACCAGGAGTAATTCCTGAATGCAGAGGCTGGAGAAACCCCTGAGCGTTGCTGGGTGTGACCCAAAAAAAGCAAAAAAAAAAAAAAAAAGAAAATTTGACCCAATGAGACGATTTCTATGACACTAGTCTGTGGCCTGCTGAAGGCATGTGTGACCTCAGGCACTAGAAGAAGTGGCTCAGGGCCTTGAAGGAAGCATTAAACTTGGGTACCAGTTCCTCAGGAATGGAGCCTCGCTAGGCCCTGTGCACATCAGACTTCTTTCATACAAAACCGATGTCTGTTTATCCCTGAGTCTATTTCTCCTGCCCCAGGAATGTTTGCCCAGGTAGGATTTGGTTTGGTGGGACCATTACTCATTCTACCTGCACACAACCCCAGATATGTAAGTCTGCTATGAGACCGTCCTTTTCCTGGAACAAGAAAACTGAGTGGGCAGATGACAAACACTGGGAGTTGGGAAGTAAAGGAAATATTAATTCTGGTCAATCAGTGAGAACATTACTTCTTTTTCCTGTTCCTAGGCAAGAATCTTTCATGCAAGCCTTTATTTTATTTATTTTATTTTATTTTATTTAGTTTTTTGATAGAAGGCAGCTGGAAGAGGGCAATTATAATATTCTACAACATACAGTCTTCTCATCCTGGTATTTCCTAGGACAGAGTTTGGTGAAAGAGGACCTTCCATTGCTTTGATTTTCAATGGATAGTGGGTTACAGATGTTAATTAAATTGAAGAAAAGAAGTGCTTTTAGGGAACTGAGAGATAATATAGTGGACAGGGCACTTGCCTTGGACAATACTGACCCGAATTCAATTCCCTGATTCGAGGCCCCCACTAGGAGTAATCCCTGAGCACAGACTAAGCTCTGAACAGTGCCTGGCATAGCCCCCCAAAAATAATTAATTAATTGGCGCAAAGACCTGCAAGACTTTAAGCTTTGGGCCACTTTTGGTCAGCACTTCCCAAGTTGCTGAGGGTGACAGAGGGGCGCCCAGAACCTGCAGGTGAAATAGGGACATATATTTGAAGAGCCGCAGCATCATACTGCAGCCCCTACCTCTGTGGTCACATGACATTCCTTGTGCAGTTGCGAGGATGGGGAGTTTTTCTTTTTAAATTTTTCATTATACTACTCTGAAATATACAGTTACAAAGATGTTCATGTTTGGGTTTCAGTGATACAATGTTCCAGCACCCATCCCTCCACCAGTGCTCATTTCCCACCACCAATGTCCCCTGATTCTGTTACCCCTCCCCAGTCTGCCTTTATGGCAGGCACTTTGTCTCTTCTCTTTCTCTCTCTCTCTCTCTCTCTCTCTGTCTCTCTCTCATCCTTCTTGGCTTACAATACATACATTTAGTGGTTGTCATGTATATCCCTTTGCCTACATTAAATGCACAGTTCTAGGTTAGCATTAACGTTTCCAACAATTATTAGTACACTGTTGCTTTCTCTGTCTTACCTAACCTCTGACTCCCACACACTTGTGTTAGATTCCACCCACTGACAAGACCTCCTGATCCATGTTTTACCTGACCTTGGATAGTGGTATCATACTACTTTTCTTTATATCCCGCAAAATAAATGCAGTCATTCTATATCTGTGCTTTTCCTTCTGGATAATTTCACTCAGCATGATCCTCTCCATGTTGGGGACATTGTGTTTAGAAAAGGAGAAGAATGAGGCTGGAGTGACAGTATAGTGAGTTGGGCACTTGCCTTGCAAACAGCCAATCTGAGTTTAATTCCCTGACTACAGAGTCAGGAGTGATCCCTGATTGCAGAGCCAGGGAGTAAGCCATGAGTATTGGTCGGTGACCCAAAAAACAAGAGGAGAGAGAGAGAGAGAGAGAGAGAGAGAGAGAGAGAGAGAGTGAGAGTGACAAGAAGCACACCCTAGCTACTCTGGAAGAGCGTGGAGCCCACTCAGCTGGGGAAGGCAGGCCCTGAAGGGGAACAATCCATCTTGTTTTGCTTGTTTGCTATGTTCCCTCTCTGACTGGTAAACTAGGCTCATCCTCTACATGGAGGAGGACTACACTCTGGAGTAAAGGCCAGGCCAGGGAGCCCATGTTCCACCAGCAGAGACCCCACCACCACTTGGTAGTCTGAGGACCAGAATGGAGTCAGCCTGGTCCTGGCAGGCAGGAAAAGTAAGTTGGCGCCTGTTTTCCCTGAGTCAGTTTCTCCTGCACCCTGACCACTTACTCAAACAGGGCCTGATTTGGTGAACTCACCCCTCACGGCACTGCCCACACCCCCAGGAAGGTAAGTCTGTTATGAAAGTCCATCTTTTTCTGGCCCAAGAACATTGAGAGGGCAGGAGGCAAATACTAAGAGCAGGGAAATAAAGGGAATATTAATCCTGGTCAAAAAGGTGAGAGAGTATTATACTTTCTAGGTTGTGATCCTAGGCAAGAATCGTTCATGCAGTTTATTTTTTTTTTATTTTGGGAGAAGAGACAGAACTGACCTCATGGCTATGACTAACAGAGATTGGGGAAATCATTGCTGGGAAGAAAAACTGGTCAGTACGGCAAAGGTTCCTGGAAGCCTGTCTTTTGTCAAAAGAAAACTCCCCCTAATGGTCAGCTATGCACCCCCCATTCTCTGCACCATTGCAGGAAGAATGGACAGACCTACCTCTTGTGCTGACTAAAAAATTCCAAACTGATGTCTAAGAGTGTGTCTGAATACAAGGAGAAAGAGGACACTGGCTGAGGGAAGCAACGCCACCTCCTTCCTCAGAAAAGAGCAAGGCACTGGAGAGGGGGGACACGGGGGAACGGGTCAGGCATAGGGAATGACTAGGAAAGTCACCTCCATTTGCTTTCAGAGGCAATTAAACATGAAAGGCAATTCCCCAAAGAAGAGGTGGGATCGCTGTCCCTGTCAAGCTCTGCAAACAGCCCCAGATACTCAGCGCTGTGGAATGATTCAAATGGCTGTGGTGGAGGGTGGGGATAGCATGGCTCCCTGCACCCCTAGGATGGCACACTGCAGTGCTGATTTGGATGTCCCAGCCCAACTCACAAGAACACATCTCCTATGAGACTGTTACTCTTCTTATAATGCCAGTAACTAAATAAGCATTACCTGGCTCTCCCTGGTGCTTTGAACATAATGCCCTGACTTAGATACACTTTCCAGGAATGTCTGAAGGCGAACACGAGCACACAGCAACCACGTCTATGTCGAAACACCCCCCCCCCACACACACACACACCCACGAACCCTGGCCGTCCTAGTTCCATTTTCATGCTTCACAATCTTGGCTGCCCCCTTTTGCTTTGTCTCCAAGCTCTGATTACTGGGCAGTGCACCTATTAATCTTGAATGGAATGAAGTCTCCGCCACTTCCATTTGAAAAAGAAATAGCTTTGCCTTTTCCATTTGATTCGACACTATAAAATATTTATGATTCCTCTGGCACCTCCAAGCCCCCTCTCTCCCATCGATTCTCTCAGTCGGCACTAAGTGCTCACTTTGAGGAAAGTACTTCCCGTCCATCAGGGACAAGCCTGGGATGACAACATTCAGTGGGCTCAGCTGCTCCCTGTCCACTGGGTCACCAGCAAAGCGCCTGGTGCTTATGTGGGGCCTCTCATGGGTGTCCAGTCTGCTCTGTAGATTACCGCCCCTCCCCAGAGCCCTGCCCTTCCTTCTCATTTTCTTCACCCCGGCTGTTTCTGCTACACACAACTGACATCTTTGGATCTTCTATGACTTCAGGAGTGGCATGGGAAAAGGCCACGACACTAAGGGTTACCAGAGGAGTTTGGTTGACCCGGGGTTGGGAGGGCCTTAGAACTTTCAGAGAGAAAGTATCCATCCATGTTACTCTCCTTGAGACTAGCAAGAGGGTTTGCTCTTGCCTCTCAAAAGTGACACCTGCTCTCTCCTCCTGGTGCCTAGATATTTCTGATTCTATTCTGACAGTAATTCCCTCACTGTCCGGAAGGTGGATAATTATGTCTAGAAATGGTGTCAGGTGCCTAAGCCTACAGAGGAAAGAAAAGACACACAACTCTTTGTGTCACTAAACTCTTTCTCATCTCATTCTTGGGGACAATAATATTAGTCAACGCCCCCTCCTCTGAGTTCTTAGGATTAGCTAGACAAGGTTGCCCACTTCGAATAGTTCGACTTTTTTGGGGGTTACACCCGCAATGTTCCTGGCTATTACTCCTGGGGTTACTCCTGACTCTGTACTCAGGAATTACTCCTGGTGGTGCTTGGGAACCATATGGGATGACAGGGATTGAACCCAGGTCAGCTGAGTGCAAGGTGTAAACGCCCTACCCGCTAAGCTATTACTTTGGCCCCAAAGAGTTTGACTTGATTTCCACTTTACAATGACATGGAAACTATATGCTCAGTAGTAACCAGACTTCAAATTTTGAATTGATTTTTTCCCCCAGGCTACATGAGACAATACTGTCTCCTGATACTGGGCTTCTAGTAAGCCACATGGTCAGAAGGGTAAAGGATTAATACTTTACCCTTCAGAATAGTATCAGTAAATTTCATAAGCGTCGACACTTTATTATAAGAGAGTTTTTTCTATGTTAGATGATTTTGCCCTACTGTAGGCTAATGTAAGTGGTCTGAAAACACTGGACATAATTTAGGCTAAACTTTGGTGCTCAGTAGGTTTGGCACACTAAGTGCACTTTTAGTTCATATAATTTTCAAAATGACAAAGGGTTTTTTCAGTTGTAATTCCATCGTTAGTCAAGGAAGATCTGTGTGATAGACATAAGGAATTTAAAACAGTGCCTGGTGTTTAGCAAGTGCTCAGTAAATATGATTTATTGTTCTTGTAATTGTTTCCAGACTTATTTGACAAAGTAATATCAGTGCCAGCCATGTAAAAGAGGGATATCTCTTAGGTGGATGGCAGGATAATGCAGTAGGCTAGAAATTAAGGGACAAAGACCTTAGTATGATGCAACTACTGTCTTAGTCTGGAAGCTTCTTCTGTACCTCCTGTCATCTGTTCAGAGACAGCAAATAGAAACATATGGAACACACAAAGAAGAAGACTCCAGCCAGACTGACCCTGTCTCCTTGCCCCTAGTATAGTTGTCTACACATAGCAGGTGTTGAATAAATCCTAAATGTATATATTTATGTTTAACATCCCTCTGTCCTATTATTATATCTTTTGGATGTCTCAGGTGTTTTTAGCTAATGAATAATACCATGTTCTTTCTCTCTATCTCTCTCTATGTCTCTCTCTATATCTCTTCCTTTCTATCTCCAGTCTCTACCATAAAACACAAATGTGGGCTATAAAAATAGTATGGGGATTGAGGCACTTACATATATGCAATGTGTATAGAGCCAGAATTTTAACTCCCTCCTGTATTTGTCCCTAGTCCACATCCAGACTTCCCCCTCGTCAGAACTCCACCCAGCAGACCAGCCTATCACAGCCAGGCTCGCCCGGCCACTTGCGGCCACACAGTTCATCAATAAATGCTGGATTTAGAGATGACTATGAGAATATGCTACCCGCACGGCAGAGCTGGCAAGCTACCAGTGTCGTATTTGATATGCTAAATACCAAAACAATTATAGACCTCATTCCTATGACCTGATGGAATGGTTTGAGGCTCTTTATGTTCCTGGAGCAAGCAGTGCCTTTGGGCTCTACTTGCATGAGACAGGACATATGGAGATGTTACCAGTGCCCGCTCGAGCTGATTGATGATGAATGGGAAGACAGTGATACAGTGATAGATATATGCAACCAACTCTGATTCAATACCCTGACACCAAGTATGGTCCCCAAGCACAGCCAGGGAGTGACTTCTGAGCACTGAGGCAAGAGAGACTTCTGAGCACTGTCATAGGTAGCCCAAATCCATGCCCCCCAAAAAAGCACCATTTTCAGGTTTCCCAAACTTCTTAAATCCTAATTTTGTAAACTGTTTAACTGAATAGTAGTCAAAATCAAGAATAATACAAGCTAGGGACAAATACAGGTTGGAGTTAAAATTCTGGTTTTATACACAAGTAACCTATAACTAAACTTTTATACTTAAACCTATATACAGGTAGCCCAATCAAGATATTAACTTCCAGAATCTTCCTTTTCTTTAGCTATGAAATAAGGATGATAGTGACTGATTTATAAAACTTTCACTGCTAAACTAGGGATTTTATAAGATATTGTAAGAAGTCAATAGTACCTGGTAAATACTCAGAACTTAATAAATGTTGATTCTTTTTATAGAATGTGGTGGTTATTCATTTTATTTTATAGGATTTTATAGTGTTGTGGTGCTACTTGGGTCTGGTGGTTCTGGAGACTAGCAGAGCTGTACCAGTGATGATCAAGGAGGCATGTTTTCTAAAGATCAACCTCAGGCCCCCTATGAACCAGAATAGACCACCCCTTTTTAAGCTATCTCATTGGCACTAAATATTTTAAGGGCATTATTGCTCATCAATCCATTTAACTGAAGAACACCTGGTTTTTGCCAAACCTTCTAGTGTTCCAAGACCATCAGGATAACGTGCATAATGGTGGACCATTTGCTTCCTGCCAGAGGGAAAATGTTTTTTGAATAAGTGACAAGAGACCTTACTCCTTCACCATATAAACGCCTCTTTGGCACCAGCTCTGCAGTGCTATATGGTAGCAACGGGGGAAAAAACCCGCCCACTGGGCTGGAAGGTGACTGAGCTCAGTCATTGCCTCCCTGTGTCAGAGAAGCAGTACAGACCTAATAAGAAACCCATTTAGAGTCAAGTGTGGTCAGCCTTGCAATGATGCCAATTTCGAAACACGGTTATTTTTAAGTAGAGGCAACAAGAGGTTACTTTGAGGTTGCCTAATTGTATTGTAAGCTCTGCAAAAAATTCAAAAGCTGGAGAACACAAAAGAAATGATTAAACGTCACTTATGGCTCACCTAGTGCATTCCCCTGAAAGCTCAAATGGCTTTTGCTCAAATGTCTGCTGAAGTGAAATGGTCCTCCCGCCTCTCCTGAGGATCCCTGAGAGAGGCATTAGCTATGCACCTCCCTGATGTGGTATTTCTGAGCCCTCCTGGAAAGGGTTGAGCAAACACAGTTGTTAATGCAGCTACAGTTGCCCAACCATTGTCAGCATGTTACTGCATTAGGATGTATTACACTCGGCCATGCTGGCACTTCCTCCATCTGTTTACATTTAGAATGGGACTCATTGCCAAAGATTAGGAATCCCAGTGCCCACTCACTATCCAGCAAGCTCAAGCCAAAGGGGAGAATCAAAACAAATTGAAAAACTACTTGTTGAGAGCTCAGCTGGATTTGGAAGGACTAGGAATATTTTCCTGGAGTGTTTAGTCTTGGAAAGGAAAGTGTTGGTGACAGAAACCCCAAATGGGCTTCACAGGGTCCCTTTTCCAAACTAATCAGTTCGACTCTAGGTTACCTTCTCCACCATCTCCACACTGTGACCTCCTCCAGGCAAGCAGTCTGAGTTCTTCTTAATTTTCCCAGCCTAGTACATGTAAGACACTCAACTGCCATAAGGTTACCATGTTTACAAAAACCCATGTCCTCATAATAACATGTAGAAGTCTTGACCCTACCCAGAGAAAGGTGCCCACGAGCTGAGGCATCTGACAAGGGAGCCAAGAAACTATAGATAATTCCTACTCCACCACATAAGTCATTCCCAGTCTTTTGAATCTTCCCCTCTGAGGACCCGGTCATCGTGGAGCAGATAAGACATTTCACGCTCTGCCCTGTCTGAATTCCTCAATCCACAGAATCCAGAGGCATTATAAAATGCTGCCTGTTTTTACACCATGAAGGTTTTGAGTGGCTTGCAGTGAAACAGATGTGACATTCTTCAAGACTCAAGTCAGTAGGGCTTGAGCTATGCTAACTCCTTCTAGTGGGTCAAATCCCACAATCAGGATCTTTAAAATTTTTAAATTTCCTCTTCAACTGGAAGCCTATAACTTCCTTATTTGACCTTCAGAGAGATGGGTAACAGCTGGTTTCCACTGTTACATGATCACAGACTTTTCCCACAGACTGGAAGATATTAAGTAAGGAGTCTTTGATTTTTTTTTCTTTGTTGGGTCAAATACTTAGAAATTTTTGCAGATCCTTTTATCTTTCTTCATTTTACCTTGTATTTGTAACCCTCTAAAACCAAATGCCAACATATTATGAAGAGATGGAGAACACCCTCATAAAATACAAGCCTAAGATCAAAATAACAATCGTTTTGGCATTTATAGTATGCAAACCATTTTCACCTGTGTTATCTCCAGACCCATGGCTACCCAGTAACTTGAATAAGGTGAACACTAATTTCTATCTACAAATAAAACTAAATGTGTACACACACAAAAAAAAAGGATAAGCACCTTTATCAGAATCATTCTCAATAATGGCTACGACTCAACAGGAAGTCTCACTGAGTTGCAAGTATATGGACAAAAACAAAGTAAATTAAAAAAGACAAAATCAGCTGATGTGTTTGAATAGTAAATTATTTCTCTTCAATTTTCCTTGATTACAATTTTGCCTTTTCAATAAACAAAATCAGTAGGTTTTTTAGAAAGAAGTACTAGGTCTTTATAAAGTATTTGAACAGTGTTGAAATATTTTGAAACCAGTAATTTAAACAAATTGTAGACACAACAGAAAATACACAATGAATTATTTTCTCATTGCTGTCATTGACTTTAATTTTTCTAGTTCTAGAAAAATGGTAAAAACGTGTCATGGTCAGAATCATAAGTAAAAATATATTGAGTACCACTTGAAGTAAAAAATGTACATATATTAAATGTGAATCACAACTGTATTCTATTACATGAACAATGTCAGCGTTAGACTTAAAAAGAAGCAATCGGATTTTATGGACACCATGTCACATCTTCATCAACAAGACACTTCAACAAAAGTTCCAGCTGTCTCATCCTATTCTAGGGTAAGCCTAGATAGCATTTTTAAGATGTAATGGTCTATATATTCTATCATGCAGACACAGGTTCACATTCATTCACAGTGTCAGAGCTTTGGGTGGACATAATAAGATAAACAACAAGCCAGAACCTTTTCAATATCCTGAATGGGACAAAGGAAGGTGATCCAAAAGAAAGGAATAATGGATGTGAGTGTGAAAATGAGCAAGGCTGACAGTTATCCCCACCAAGAGAAGTGAAGCCACTGCCTCATAATCCTAGTTGTCTGTGACTAAGCTAACACTAGAAAACAGAGTGAAGAAGCACCAACAAAGAGAATGGGGTATAGCAAAGATTCACACCTCTCTCCACAGGGTTTGACAAGAAAGGATGCCAGGAAACCTATGTATGACCTGCTGCAGAGGTCAGGGGAAGATCAGAATCTGCATTGTTAATAAGTACCTTGGATTATTCCGAGGTACCCTAGAATGATGCATGTTCATTTGTACCATCTTCTCAACAATTTGATAGGTTACAGGAGATATTGCCAGATTCAGAGAGATTCTGTGAGTTGGTGCTTGGAGCAGCCAATCTTCTAGAAGCAAACTGCTCTCCACCACTCCTCATCATAACCCTGAGCAAATATTTACTCTTTTCTGAGTCTCTGTGTCCTTGTGTATGAGAGCTTGGATTGCATCAGTGTTACAAGTTCCTTTATACTTGACATTTTTGGGGGGTCACACCCAGCAATGTTCAGGGGTTACTCCTGGCTCTGTGCTCAGGAATTACCCCTGGTGGTGCTCAGGGGACCATATGGGATGCCGGGATCAAACGCACGTCAGCCAAACGCAAGGCAAATGCCCTACCCACTGTACTATCACTCCGACCCCTGTACCTGACATTTTAAAAAGAAGTTTAATAAATGAGACAAAACAGGAGGTACCCATTTTGTTTCAGAGAAACTTGCAACAACTTAGGCACCAAACTGGTTTTTAGCCATGATAGAATTCAGCTGTATCCAAAAAGAATAAGGGCGTTGATGTCAAGCTCCATTGAGTTCTAACTGGCACTCCTGCCAGAGCTTGCAAAGGTGACTGCCACCCACAACCTAGCTGCAGTGGAAAGGATGTGGGCACCAACCCTTCAGACTTGGGTGTGTCATTTTAGACCAGGCCAGACCCATCAAAGTGCTGTGTTTCCTCCACCCTTTCCGACTGCCCCAAAGCTGGCACAAGGCTTACTAAGAGCGAAAGTAACACTTGCCTCTCTGGGCACCAACAGACTTATCTAGGTGGTTGAATTAAGTGCCAGACTAAGAACTGCCAGCAGACAAGCATATTTCAGATAATTTTGCAGCCTAAATCCCATACATTTGAGCCAGACCGTTCTGATTCCCCAGACTGCAACGCAGCAACAAGTCACAAGTGCACATGTGTTGCCAAGGCCTGGGTTAAGTCCTTTTCAGCTTAATCTGTCTTTTTCAAAATTTAAAACAGCCCCTTCTTAAGCCATGACACCTTCTTTGGCCTAACAGTGTTTTAGAGGTAAATTGGCAATAAAACAATCCTGCAGTGTTGCAGAGCGGTTTGCCAATTGATTCCATTCATCAATTCATCGAAGTCATTTTGCAAGAAATCATCTCCTCTTTAGAGATAACACTTCTTACCTAACAGGGACACTTTGAATGTTTAGTGAGCTGGCAGGACATTATGTAAAAAAGAACATGTTACCGAGCCTCAAATGAAACACTTAGACTGTACATGTAGGTGACACTCAGCCAATTTAAGCATAGCCAAAAGATGATTCAATGACTACAGAATGCGGAATGCAAAATGAGATTCTGTAACAAATCAGGAGTCAATAGTGGTTGAGTGTAAGAGAGAGGTCTGACAGTTTTCCTGCTTAGAACAATCTGTTCTCAGTTATAGGGTGAGAACCCCAAAAAGGTGAAACTGTGATATCCTTAAATCCATGGTTCCATTTCACAATCTGACCTCACTTTTTTTTCTGTATCCCATTCCTCCCTAATTTATCTCTTGGGTTGCTGAATGGGCCTAATTAGCTTGTTTGGTCATCAGTTACCAACGTTTAAAGAGATAAATGGCTGTTCGGGGCTGGTGGAGAAAGGCATGCTTTCTGTGAAGCCCAAGTTAACGGCCAAGTCCAGACTAGCATCCCTAATTATTCAAGAACAATGGAAACTGTTGATAGCTTTCATTCAAAGATAGCAAAGTGCCATTTGCTAGCACAAAATAAAAGAAAACTTATGCTTTCATTTTTATTCTGTCAGACTCTGGACTGAATGACTGAAGTCACCCAGTTAACTCTCTGAAGTTAACTGAGTAACTTCAGTGATGCAATATTCAGAAAAATAACGCAAATGGATGTGGCATTCTACCACAAAATACTGGGAAGAACAATAATTTAAAACTGTTAGGAAGCCCTTTATGATATCAAAATTGTGATGAAACCGTAATGAGCGTTCACCAGAAGTCCTGTGTGTTCTGGGGCCATGCCTTTTTTATTGCTCCTGCTTGTTATGAAGCTGAATGCCTGAGGATGGATGAAGGCCAAAGTCTTTGGTGGTCTTACGTGAAAGTTGGGCTTTTGCAGATGTGCAATACTGCCCTCTATCAGCATCCCGTATATTTCTCAGCTGCTAAAGCTGGAAGGTCTTTTCTCTCCCTGTGTCACAGTGGAGGCCAACTGGGAGAGCTGATGTGCAGAAGTCTGTGACCAGACGGTGCCGTGAAGGGCTTTCGCTTCACAGAGTGGGGCGTGTGTCCATTAGAAAGCTGCTGAGTGGAAATCGTATTCCCTGGGATTTTAAACAGCCACATTTTCTGGTATTTGACATCAATGGGACATTTAGCAAATGGAGCGCCAGATGGAACTCCTGGCTCTATTTTCTGCAAGACGATGAAGAGTCAGAAACCTCCGGGTGTTTGTGTTTGATAGTTCTCCTCACTGCAGGGCTGGCCATGGCTCAATGGACATGAGGCCCTCTGAGAGCTGCTGTGGATGGGACAGGCATGGACACCCAGAACTGCAAACAGAAGTTCTATTACATGCAGGGTGATGCCCACGTGCATCCTTAAAGATTCCTTTTAACACCAAGCGTCTCAGTTTTCTTATTTTTTTTTACTTTCTTACAAGTCACAGTCAAGAAGCCCGATAATAATTAACTAACACTTTCATAAACCTTCAAAGGAAGGAAGGGATGAAAATATCACTGGTTTACCAACCAGAAAACTGAGAGATAGAACAAGGGACTGGCTCACAGTTGTACGACACACACTTGTGATACAAGACCATGATTATGGGAAAGCAATGAAATCTCAAGCCTTCCCAAGCAGCTAAAATCTTCCCGATCGTTCTCTATGTACCCACGCGTACCTACATAAATTATCTGGGTTCTTTTGATGGTAATTTGTATTCATGTGACTCCATCCAAGATGTTAGTCTCTTGAAAATGCTTTATTAGTCATGATGTGCACACACTTGGAGGAAAATTTTAGTAGTTATATCCTGAATCTTTGAATGACTGTTTTCCAAGTCACTCACTCATTACACTGAAGATAGGGACAGTAACAAAACTGATGAAATAATAGTTGAAAAGAAACATTTTAGCTATTCTTGCTATCAATTTCCTATTGCATTTGGTGTTCAGGCAGGTAAATGTCCTATTTATCTGCCTGGGGGAAGCATGGTATGCCTGTGATTCTTTGTCATATTTAGAGATAACCTAAACTTTTAGAAATGCAGTTCATTACATATCGCATAATTATATAATATTTTGCAATATCATTCATAGTGTACAATAACCAGAAAATGAGAACTGAAGCACCTATTAATTGGGCATGACCCCATCCTGAAATTTACATACCGTTATTTTAACTCCTACCTTCATGAGAATCAGGGGTGTTAGTGGAAAATGAAATAGCATTTCCTCTATTTCCCTCCTCTCTTCAGTTGATTTGAATTATAAACCCACAGATAAGCTCTACCAGTAGAGGCCTAAATTGTTTGCCACTTCAGCCAGGAGATGCAATGATTTCCTTTTTTTTTCTGACTTTAGAAGAGGGTTCTTTCATAAATATACAGAGAGATAATGTGTGTGACCTGCATGAACTTTGCTTTGAATTGCACAATGGGCTCTGCACCTATAAGTCATTATGGACCACTTTGATACAAGAATTGGTCAACCTGATCACAGTCTTAGATCATACATACACCCCAAAACTTTCCTCTTGTTTCAAAACCCAGAAAATCCCTGATAGCAAAACAAAATCTCCTGTGTGATGGGTCTCGAACAACAATTTTCTTTTTCAAGCAAAAGTTATAATAATAAAAGCAAATGGGAAAACAGGTGCTTGAGCATGTCATATGTAGTGCCAGGAAACAAACTTGGGTTTGCATGTAAAATCAGTCTTCCCCACTGCATTATTGCTCCAGCCTTCAGAGTACTCTTTTTCAAATTGTCCTTTTTTTAAAGTGTCCATTGCACATAGCTGACCCTGGTCCCATCACTGGCATCCCACATGTTCCTCCAAGCCTTCCAGGAGAGATCACTGAAGAAAGAGCCAGCATTAAGTCTTGAGCACCACCAGTGTCCAAAAACAAAAACCAAACCAAAAGGTGTCTGTTTCTGAAGAGTTCTCATGGAGGGTCAACAAATGAAAGCCCTCCTTTCACTGACTTTCTACCCAGTATGTGTTCATTTTATATATATTCACAAATAAACAGAGACCACACTACATGATTACTAATAGGCCATTTCCATGAATAAGAGTCCAGGGCCAAAAATTGATTTCACCAATCTTATCAATGTGAAAACAAAAGTCTTATGGAAGGAGACTTGGCAATCCCCAAACCAACCCTCTTGCATGGTAAGGGATCATCTGGATACTGTTGTGTGATGTGGAATTTTGGTGTAACGCACTGCAGAAAATCATATAGCTTACACCCAAACTAAGTCTCTCACTGGTTAAGCTCCTTAAAGTCTGCAAAAAGCAACTAAGAACTGTAATGAAAAGAACGTGATGACAGACAAGTTCGAACAGCCAGTCAGCCAATTTCTGAACACAGGATTTTGGCTGACTAGTCTTGGACATGGGAAGAATTATGTTGCTCAATTTACAACTTATTAAGGAGGGAAAGAAGCCATCGATACAGATGGTTGGTTCCATATCAAAGAAGACTAGAAGAGGTGATATTACAAACTTTCTATTGAGCAAACTGTCAAGTAGTACTTAACTCATTTTTTCCATACCTAATCATTACAAAAGAATGAATTTCCAAAAGGTGAAGGAAAAAAAACCTGTAGTTCTCTAAGCCATTGCTTTTCTCTCCTGTTATCAGTAAAAAGCCTTGACATGCTGATAGAATCAGCTTCATTTCTTAAGCAAGGCAGTAATTACTTTTCCACCTGGTGCATGCTCCTTGCAAGTAGTTGCATAAGACATGCAGAATGGAATGTCTTTGTGGAATGAAGTGGGGACGAAATGGACGTTTATTATAATGTTCTAAGCTAGTAAAAGAAACCTTCCCCCATATATCACATAAAAATTACTTCTAGCATACCAGAAGAAACACATGGTACCCTATATACAGTTTATGAACACTTTTAAAGAGTAAGTCCCAAACAGGCACCAGAATTATCACTACAAAATTTTTTTAAAAATCACCCTGGCCTCAACTGACTTTGAATTTGTATTGTTACACCATAACTGAAGTGTGACCCTGTTGCTTCAGCTGGTAGAATGGAGGAACAGAGAGCCTTCTGCCGTGGTCATGAAGTAAGGCTGCATGTCTGATTCTAGATAATTTTACAAGGACTTAATTTGTTTTATCTATGGGGTGGTAACTTGACCAAACTGTTCACAAGATTCTTTCAGTACTTATTGACTCTGATTTTTATCTTCTTGAATGAATAAATTTACAACTAAGCAGTGGGGAACAAAGAATATCTGAAAATTCTCATAAGCCCTAGGTTCATTGGAGGGCTCCAGAGTAATGGATTTCAGCAGAGGAATAAGATGTTAGCTCTCTCACATGACTATAGCTGTGAATTAATCATCCCAGCACTGAGTCATTTGTGACCTTAGAAAGAATCTTAAATTACTCTCACTTTTATCATTTATAAGGGGTGGTAACTTGCCTAACCAATACACCTATTCAATCAGAACTCATTTACAAAAATTAATTAGACATAATTTTATGTTTTTGATTCCATGGAAGTAAGCATTCTAAAACGTAACAACATTTATTTTTAAGCAAGTACATATAAGCAACCTATTGTGATCTCATATGTGGGCTAGACTTCCAAAAGGAATATATTGAGCATACTGATTCCAGAATCAACAACCTTGTTTCTTTACAGCTATTTATTTCTGAACTTACAGGATGCTTATAAAAATAGTCAACAGCATGGGCCATTTGTTTCTCATGCAAAAGGATTTCACATAGTGAGCTGGAATTTCCCTTATTTAAGATGTTTGGAAAATCTGAAATGGTCTCAATGTTTATTTCTAGAGTGGCTGTATTCAACCAAGAGCCAAAATTGACATTCTACCTAAAGAATTTTGTTCAGCATGGCATAATTGATACACAAGAAAAGTTTAATGCCAAGCAGTTGTTCATTGGATGCAAAAATAAATTTTACAGAACATAAACTCTTGATACAGGAACACCCTGGTGTTTTCTGAAGAGGATGAATGCCTAGCCCATCTGCAGAGTAGCTATGTACTGCATATCACTGCATAGTGGTTGTCACTGCATAATCGTTGCACCTTGTCACATTTTAAAAAACATACTATTTTATATACCATAAATAAATGCAGTCATCCTATAACTGTTCTTCTCCTTCTGAGTCATTTCAACTCATCATAATACTTTCCATGTCCAGCCATTTAAAGGCAAATTTCATGACTTCATGAGTATTGGAACACTGTATGACTGAAACCCAAACATGAACAGCTTTTAATAGTCTATCTCATGATGATTCAATAAAAAAATTTAAGATTAACATAATGGTTGATTTGCAAAATAAAAAAAATCATAAAATCTGCAATGATTATACAATGGAATGCAGAACACTGTGGCTTTAAAAGTGATTAACGGAAAACACCAAAGGGTCTGTGGCATTTTGCAGTACTCTTTAGAAACAATTTGATTTCCTTCCATTTTATTTGACTTATCAGTCTAAGATTGGGGACACACTTATGTTGAATTTTTTGTATTTTAGGGGAATACATCTTTAACATTACCAAAACAAGATATGATTGATCTATTAACGATTTTGTGATGTTAATTCTAACATAACTATGCCTTAAAAATCCATTAAAGGGGCTGGAGCGATAGCCCAGCGGGTAGGGCGTTTGCCTTGCAGCGGCTGGCCTGTGCCGGCCCGGGTTCGATCCCCGGCATCCCATATGGTCCCCGAGCACCGCCAGGAATGGTTCCTGAGTGCAGAGCCAGGAGTAACCCCTGAGCATCGCGGGGTGTGACCCAAAAAGCAAAAAAAAAAAAAAAAAATCCATTAAAATCCAAACATGGTTCAGAGAGATAGAACAGGGTTTTAGGCCTTGCGTAGGGCAGGACCCTGGTTCAATCCCAGCACCATATAGTTCTTTTGGTGGAGAGTGGGAGGATTGGGCCACACTCAGAGATGCTCAGGGGTTACTGCCTGCTCTGCTCTCCAGAATTATTCCAGGCAGTGTTCGTGGGACCATACGGATGCCAGGGATCAAACCCAGGTAGTGTTTGTGGAAGCCAGCACCTTAGCTGCTATACTCTCTCCCAGGCCCAGATCCGTACAGTTCTGCAAGCCCTGCCAACAATCCCCCAAGCACAGACTTCCAGATATAGAACCTGTCCCTCAAAAGAATTCAGGCACAAGTTAGATCAAAAAATAGATGAAAATTTGACAATTTTAATCTTCTATTTATGCTTTTTTTTTGCAGGAATTTCTAGTTAATCTCCCAAAAGTATACAAAGTTGAGAAATATTTTTCCCAGTATACTATTTTTTAGGTACAAGTGAAAAAATATGTTCTTGTGACCTTGAGTTAACTGAGATATTTCTGGATCCAAAATATATGTATGAGGGGCCAGAGCAATAGCACAGTTGGTAGGGCGTTGCCTTGTACTCCACCAACCCGGGTTCAATCTGCAGCATCTCATGTGGTGCCTGAGCACAGCCAGGAGTAATTTCTGAGCAAAGAGCCAGGAGTAACCCCCTGAGTGTCACGGGTGTGACCCAAAAAGCAAAAACAAGCAAACAAATATAAATATCAGCATTGCTACATGGGGGAGGGGCACACCACAATCTTTTCTTGATGGCATACTCTCTGAAGGCGAAAGAGTGCTCCAAGTTAGCTCAAAGATTCAACACACAAAAGCTTAAGTTAGGAACTAGCACTCAAGAAAAGTTAAAGCAAGAATATTTCTGTTTCACTGTGGGAAACAAAGAATTTAGGCATGATTGATTCAGCCTTCAAGTTTGTGAAGGACCTTGACAGTGGTGGTAGTGAGATGGGTCCACCTTTCTGAGGACATGTCAGGAGAAAGCAGACACAAATTATAACACCAGGGGCTTGCCTTCAGCTCTGAAAGCATTTCCTGACAGTGAGGGCTGTTAAACACTGGAAGGAGGTACCAAGGGAAGTTGGGCAATCTCCATTCTTGGCAGGTTTAGAAATTAGATAGATCCTTATCTGTTGGCATCAAAGCTATGGGGAGAGAACGGAGTCACCTCAAGAGACCCCCATCAAGCATAAGAATCTACAGCACTATGCTTGGAGGAAAGTAGATAATATAAAAATGAAGAGAGTTCTCACTGACACTGTTGATACATTTCCTTTTCCTGTCAAGATGAGAAACTTTTTTTCTTTTCTGAGAGGATGTATATCCTGAGAAAATTATTATTCTCTTTCCTTTTGATAAAAATAGTGCTAATGCTAACTACTTTGGGGCTTGTAGCAGAACCCACTGGCAGAGATGAAATAAAGCTTTGGCAGTGCCTTCAGCTGCTCAACTTTGAGTCTTCTAAGACGTTTTTATTAAGGGTGGGTGTGGAAGGCTGGGTCACTCTGCCACATTTTGCAAAAACCCTTAGGACTGACATGGGTTTCTATGCATCTTCCAAAAGGTGGGGGGAGGAGAAATTCAACTTGGTGGCTATTTGAGGCATCTGGTTATGGCTTATGTGGTCACTGCATTCTGAGAATTGGGGAAATGTAAGAGAAACCTTTTGCTTCCGGTTCGGTACTTCTAAGAAAGTTGCACATGTTTTTCATAAGCTTCTAGACAAGAATTGTTAGAGCTGCTGGACATCAAAATAATTGATCTTCACGCTTAATTGCTGTGTGTTGTACAAGGCATTTGCACTCACTGCATAGGTTAGGAGGAGGAAAAAAATGGCAATTCAAGCCCTTCCATGAAAATTAATCTTAGCCTACATGTGGCTGCCCACCTCAACAGTCCCAGATCTTGCATCAGTTGTGCACTGGATCCTTCAGTAAGGCTTGAGAGCAGCCTGCAAAGAACAGGACAGCCATGCCACAAAGGACAGGCGTCCCTTTTGTCTCTTAAAATACAGAGTTAATAGTAACTTCCAACAGCCCTTTCTGAAGAAGCTGAAACCACTGCCCTCAGGGAGTGATTATTATCTATTCTCTCTTGGTTGTTGTTTCAGGTACAATATGGAGTTTTCCCCTGGCAGCTGGAAAATTATGTTGTGGCAGGAAGGACATCATTCTGCCTGTCTTGAAAGGCTTTTCCTATGGGATCTCAAGCTCTGAGACTGTGTTGATAGGATGCATACAGAAAACAATTCTCTCTCTCTCTCTCTCTCTCTCTCTCTCATCTTAAGCAACTCATTGTTGGATGGAAGAAAATCACCTAACCATAGACATAAAATACAAAAGAAAACTGCACACTTAAAATTGTATACTTAGGCAAGTTTTACGTAATAATAAGGATCATTATTATGGCAATTTCCATATAACCATTTGACTCTCAAATATGAAGTACTTTATTTGTAAATTGGAGCATGTTTCTGCAAATAAATAAATCAAACTTTTTCTAATGTACCTGAATACACATCTGAAGCCTCAGAGCCACTGATGCTGTTGTAGCTAAAAACAGATCAATGCCATCCCCAAGGAACTAGTTATTGTGCCTTTCTAGTTCTTCCCAACCCTCAGTAGTTGTTTTAAATGTTCTTTTATGCCCTTCATCAAATCCCTTATGTTTCTGAGAGTTTGGACCCTTATTTGAATTAGTCTCCATGCAGAACGATGGCAAGTGAAATGTGATTGGAGCACAAGACCTATCTTTAGGAATTAGTGCAATAAATCCAATTCATTTTTATTTTTAAAAATCAATTCTTAAACAGATTTGGACAAAGTGCTATGACAGATACTGTTCCTGCTCTGAGATTCTATAATAGATTGTCTAGGAATTATTCCCTAGTATTACGGTGTTACCCATTGCCTTTCTGGAAGATGTGATAAATCCAACAGGATGTCGGAGGGCAGTCATCTTGGTATTAGAGTTGGCGAAGGACAGGCGGGCCAGGCATTGCAAATGCTTTTCCAGGCTTCTGCTGCATCAGCCAGTATTTCTGCTCTTCTCTCTTTGATGACTTCCTTTATTGCTTCTCTGCACTGCTTTGCAAGCTTGGATGTTAGCATTCGGTTGCCTGAGGTTCACACCTCGCAATGTTGGCAAATGAGCTTGAGAGTTTTTGAAGACAGGCATCCTTTTGTGGTTTTCTCTCTCTTGGCATTTTTCACACAATCATGGAGGTGCTGAACCAGTCGGTTGTATTCTTCATTGATGTCATCAATGATGGCATCTTCCCACGTTGCCGACAGTGGTGAGAAAGAGTTCCCAGTTGGTGGTTATTCAGGGAGTTCTCTTCTTAAACTTTGCAGCCTTTTCTCCCTGTTGCATGAAGTAGACTTTTGCACAAAGGAGACGGTAGTCCGATCCTGTTTGGAATTTTGGGATGACAGCGACATCGGTCAGGCAAAACTGTCAATTAAATATGATGTGGTCAATTTCAGTGTTCATTATCCATGACTTCTTTTTTTTTTTTTGCTTTTTATTGGGGGGTCACACCCGACGATGCTCAGGGGTTACTCCTGGCTCTGCACTCAGGAATTACTCCTGGCGGTGCTGGGGACCATATGGGATGCCGGGATCGAACCCGGGCCGGCAAGGGCCGGCTGCGTGCAAGGCAAACGCCCTACCCGCTGGGATATTGTTCGGCCCTATCCATGACTTCTACTCAGATCTCTGTGATAGCCACGTCCACCTGCTCACATACCAAATTCCACAGGATGGATATGTCATTCCCAACATACTCCCTTCTGAAATCCAACATGCCATTTCGTTGGTAAAGAAGCGAACAGCACCTGGCCCAGACAAAGTCAGACCCGAACACCTGAAGAATCTGCTGTCAATACTCATCAATACACTGGCTTGGCTCTTCACACACTGTCGGGCGCTCTGCCAGGGTCCCGACAGTGCTGGGAAGCGAGTTCCCTTCTACCTCCGAGCCGGCGAGGAACGGATGAAAACTCAGGAATCCGATGCAGTTTTAAAAGGCTTTACTTATCACAGTTTCAAGCATACAAATCAGCAAAAAGGAAAAACCCGATGCTTAGGATTCCAGGCTAGAACCCCAGCCACGTGTAGGCCAAGATGGCGACCACCACGTGTAAAAGCTTCCAAGGGGAATGAACACTCACAAGGAGAGAGATCCCACAAGGAAGAAGGGAAGCGAGAGCGGGAACCGGCTAGTTTATATCCCTGTAACTCAGACCTTCCTCCCACTGTTATGGAAAGCAGGGAGGGTCCAATGCCCTTAGGTAATCCCTCCCTGCACCTCACCTAGGGCCTTTACTGTGCTAATGTTTTGAGCCGAAATCTGCTTAGGAATGCTTTTGTAGTGTAGAGAAGGGGGTTTCTGAGATGGCATGTCTCTGTACCTTGACCAACACCAATGCCAGTTAAATATTTCTCCAAGCCTTCACAAGTCTCCTCTACTTCATTGTAGTTTTATATTTTAGTTGCCTTTGAGTATATCAGGGAGCCATGCTTGTTTGCTTGGAAGCAAACAGCATTTCTCTCTGGTCTAATTACTTAGGTGTCCTACGTGGCCAGGCTAATATGCTGGTAAGATCTAGCTAGTCCCATGATGATTGTGATAGCATGGGAGAATATTTATACCAGCTAGTACAGCATACATGGTCGGATAAACTGCCACATTTAGACTACCCCCTTATCTACGGAGTGATTTGCGGGAGGCAATCCAGAGCAGATGCAGCGGCCCTTAGGAGTCCTGCAACAACACACTACCTGTCTGATTGCAAGGTGCCCTCCCAATGGAAAACCAGAAGGACAGTTCTACTGTTCAAGAAGGGAGACATTCACGACATTGGCAACTATAGCCCCATCTGCTTGTTGTCCATCATATACAAGCTGTTCACTCGAG
Source organism: Cryptotis parvus (assembly GCA_021461705.1). Lineage (NCBI taxonomy): Eukaryota > Metazoa > Chordata > Mammalia > Eulipotyphla > Soricidae > Cryptotis > Cryptotis parvus. The sequence continues at coordinate 55,854 of JAJIBD010038299.1, read as the reverse complement.
TCATCCTGAACAGGATTGGCAGAACATTATATGAAGGACAACCATGCGAACAAGCTGGCTTCCGAAAAGGATTCAGCACAATTGACCATCGCCACATGGTAACCAATCTCATTGAGGTTTGTAGGGAGTTCAAGATGCCACTCTCTCTAATGTTCATTGATTTTAAGAAAGCCGTTGATTCTGTTGAGACTGAAGCAGTCATCAAAGCCCTGGCCAAACAGGGTATTCAAACCCAATACATCAAGATCCTTCATGAGCTGTATTACGGATTCACCACCAGGATCTCACCATTCTACGAGGAACTATCATTGGTGTCAAAGAGGGGGGGTGCTGGAACACTGTGTGACTGAAACCCCCAAACATGAATGACTTTGTAATTTTATATCTCATGGTGGTATAATAAAGAATTAATTTTAAAAATAATAATAAAGAGGGGTTCGGCAGGGTGATACCATTTCATTGAAACTCTTAAGCGCCACTCGAGAATGTCATGTGACAATTAAAATGAGAAGGAATGGGAATGAATGTAGATAGTCAGCAACTATATCACCTCACTTCACTGATGACATCGTTTTGATAATACCAAACATTAGCCAAACGGCACAAATGCTGGCTGACTTCGACTGAGAATGTGGAAACATAGTCTACACCTGAATCTCAACAAAACAATGTTCATGAAAAATGAACTAGTTCCATATGCTCTGTTCACTCTCAATGGAACAACATCTCTGAATGCAGCAGTTATGTGTATGTAGGTCAAGAACTCAACAAGATGAACAACCTAAAACCTGAGCTGCACAGGAGGAAGAGAGCAGCATAGAATGCCTTCAAGAGCATCGAAGAAATAGCTAAGAGGACAAAGAACCTCCAGCTCTGGGCACATCTCTTCGACTCCACCGATCTCCCTGCATTAACATACACCTCAGAAACCTGGGCCTTACGAAAGCAGGATGAGAATGCTATTCGGGTCTCCCAGAGAGGAATCGAAAGAGCTATGCTTAGAATATCATGCCTCACTCAAGTGAGAGAAGATCCGGAGTTCCTACCTCTGTCGATGATCAAGAGTCAGGTATTTTGTCTTGTTTGCCAAGGCATCAAAAATCAGATGGGCTGGACATATAATGTGATTTGGAGATGACCGCTAGACTAGAGCGTTACCAACTGGATCCCACAGGATGTCAAAAGATCACGTGACCGCCCACTTACAAGATGGTCAGACTTCTTCAATACCCTGAATGAACAGTTTGAGGCTCTTCATATTCCTGGGGCAAGCAGATGTCATTGGGCTACACTGGCACATGATAGGGTCAAATGGAAATGTTACTGGTGCCTGCTCGAGCAAATCAATGAATAATGGAATCTCAAGTGATCAAGTGATCAACTGATTCCTGTGTTTGAATCTCAGGCCTGAGCTGGGTGACTTTAAGCAAGTTACTATCCTCTCTGAGCCTCAGATTCCTCATCCGTGAAATAAATGTTCTAGTCTCTGACAAAGTTAAACTCTGTTCAGCTCAATTGAGGTGATATATGAATAAGATGATGTTAATAGGCACCCAGTATTTTATTTTGTCATCTGTTGATTCATTAGAAGAAACATTACTTGTATCACTTGTCTTCCCATTGTTCATCTATTTGCCTGAGTGGGCACCAGTAACGTCTCCATTCGTTAGGAATGAGGTCCATTATTGTTACTGTTTTTGGCATATCGAATACACCATGAGTAGCTTGCCTGGATCTGCCCTGGATCTGCATCCACCCAAGGGGGCCCAGTCCTTTTCTATGTGAGACCATCAACCATCCAGGGCCCACGGGGCAGAGCGCTGGGTGTGAACAAGCCTGTCTCCTGTTTGCCACCTGCCTATGCAGCTGGGCACCACAGCCACACATGCAACAGCTTGAGTGTTCTTTAGTGATCAAATAACAAGGTAAATTAGAAAATATTTACCTTACAAAACAGCAAGGTAAATTAGGAAACATTACCTAGAAAAAAAGTAGAAAAATATATCCAATACCAAACTTGAATGAAAACTCTAGAAGAAAATGGGAAAGAATAATGACAAGAATACAGAAAGGTCAGATCCTGACACTAACCTAATAAACTGAACCTTTTTTTTACTTCTTTGAGTTCCTAGATGTAGAAGCTGGCATAGCTTCTGAAACCTGCAACTCTCATTCTACAGATTCTGTGGTTCTCATATTTCTTTTCAGGAAGATTTAGTACAGCAATAAATAAAGTAAATAAATAAATAAATAAAGTCAATAAACAATAAATAAATAAAGTCAACAAGTGCTTTATTTAGAGGTGACTACAACAGTATGCCACCCACACGGCAAGCCTGACAAGCTGCTTGTGTAGTATTTGATATGCCAAATACCAGTAACATTTATATTAGGTCATTCCCATGACTCAATATAATGATTTGAGGCTCTTTCTGTTCCTGGAGCAAGCAGATGCCTTTTGGGTTCTACTAGCATGCGATAGGACATATTGAGATGTTACTGGTGCCCGCTCTAGCAAATAGATGATTAACGGGAAGATAGTGATAGTGATAGTGATTAGTACAGCAATGTTCATGCATTTTCCTAATCAGTTCCCACATTAGAGCATTTCCTGTACTCTCTCTCTCTCTCTCTTTCTCTCTCTCTCTTTTAAATGACCTTCTGACCCGATCTAAGTGGAAAACTGCTATGAACTTCCTGGGTCAGGGTTGTTGGGGTCAGGCTCCTTAATAGTCATTCCCTTCTCTGAACCTTCCTGGGAATTTAAAAAGATTCCCTGATTCATGACAATAAGTCTAAAGGGCCCTACTCTCCCATTTCCAAAGGACTGTGGAGTTTGAGCTTCATGAAACAAATATTCAGCATTACTGCAATATGCCTTACCAATTGATAAACTGAGAATTGGTGCAAACCTCTATTCCCATAAAATACCTTTTATTGATTAAATAACTCATTTAATCCAAGTCCTTTTGGAAGGACTACTAAAAAAAATTAGCTAATTCTCTGAAGTAATGGGTGTATTTATTGAACATACACATCAAAGCAGACACCGTTCTGAGAGCAGCTTCTCAGTTAATCCTTTGAAGGTTCTGATGAAACAAATACCTGCAGCACAACTAAAGGAAACTGGGAATGGGCAAGTTGCAGAGCGAACTCCAGACAGCTGATCCCAGAGCCTTAATGTCCTAGCCTTGTATGCTTCTCACAGCTCTTACTAACACAAACTGTTCTTTCTGCTTCTTGGGTGGGCTTTGTACTGCTGTTTTAGAGAAACTGAAATAAACCATGAAAAACACTGCTTGAGCTGTTTTGTTTTGTTTTGTTTTTTTGGTAAAGAATGAGGATGAAGTTATTTTGCTTTTTAAATCATACTCTCACTTCATTGGAACAGATACAAAAACAGAAGAAAACTGCAGAATTCTCAGAAAATAAGCTATTTTTCTCGCTTTATAAGTTAAATCACCAGTGTCTGTTCCAAAAGTCAATAGATATTTCCCAAAGTTGAATAGGTCCTGCATGAACTTGAAACCTGGTTAGAAACACACCCCATGAGTCCTTTCCCATGCCAAGACAGCTTTTATGGTATACAGGTTCCACCTGGTTCCAGAACATAGGCTCTGTTGTCTTCCTACTTTAAGAAGCTCATCATGGCAGTTGCACGGAATATATAACATGTCAATTAAGTACCAGCAGTTTCAAAACCAAGTTCTAAGCAACCATACACCTAATCTTCACAGATCTTTTCTGGTTCTTCTATATGCTGGAAGTACATCTACTTGATGCTTTGCTCTTATTGGGCTCTCGATTTCCAGTTGGCTGAGTTGTCATTTGTGGAGTCTGTAGATCTATGTATTTTTCCTTTCCATCCCCACAGTCTATCTTCCTGATCTCCTACTCAATGAACTATGTTTATTTTATATGCGCAGACACACACACACACACACACATACACACAAAGAAAAACCTATCCCTAACTTTAGTTGTTTTTGCTACGTGACTGGTTACATACTTTAAGTGAGGCTTAAAATGGTTAATTGGGGGGCCACTGTGATAGTTCAGCCAATAGGGTACTTGCACATGGCCAAGCCAGGTTCAATCCCCAGCACTCCATATGGTCCCCTGAACTCACCAGGAATGAGCCCTGAGCACAGAGCAAGGAGTAAGCTCTGAGCACAATAAATGTGGCCCCCAAACAAACAAGAATCAAGAAATAGTGAAATTTAGGAATTGAGGGGAAAAAAAATCTAAGAACAAAATATTCAGAGCCAAGATGACCTTATAGACATGGATTGAGTTTTAGTCAATGGGAGAGAGCTAATGCCATCATAATAAACTACTAGTTTTAAAATAAAATTAATTAATTTTAAAAGTTATGCACACATAATTATCTGTACAGTTTAACCATATGGGATGCCAAGTATCGAACCCAGGTTGGTCGTGTTCAAGACAAAGTTGTCATTTCCACTCCCACAGGCAGTTACATTATTTGAAATTCACCCATTCACCCATTCTCCATGTCAGAGACTCACAGACATGGGGCAGAGCTGCTACTGGCTCTCCCTGTGCCCAGCCGCTCATGAGGCACCCGGGAGGGATGGCAGGTTCTAGCCCTGGCCCACCACCCCAGCAAAGCCTCACAACAAGCCAGACGACCCCCACTCCATGAAGGGCCTCCACTTTCCACATCCGGACTTCCCCTTCGTCAGAACTCCACCCAGCAGACCAGCCTATCACAGCCCGGCTCAAGCGGCCATGCGATTCTTCAATAAATGCTGGATTTTGAGATGACTACAAGAGTATGCTACCCGCATGGCAGAGCCTGGCAAGTTACCCATGCCGTATTTGATATGCCAAATACCAGTAACATTTATAGACCTCATTCCCAGGACCTGATGGAATGGTTTGAGGCTCTTTATGTTCCTGGAGCAAGTAGGTGCCCTTGGGCTCTACTTGCATGAGATAGGACATATGGAGATGTTACTGGTGCCTGCTCGAGCCAATCGATGATGAACAGGAAGACAATGACAGTGATGCAGTGATACAGTTTAACCACATCATTGTTGGATTCTTCTTTCCAAAGTAATTTCAAAGTTGCCAAAGCGAAACCTCCCTGCTGCATCCAAAGCATGCTAATACTCATCTACTAAGAGACCCAATGCAAACATTTAAGTTCATAGCCAGTTTCAGAGCACTGCAGAGGTGCACTTCCCCTATTGAGCCTCTGCAATATGAAGCCATGCGGAGGTACAACTGACAATACAGAATAAAAAAGAATCTGTAGGCCTTCCATCAGTCAGAAAAAGAGCAACAATTCAAGTTGCATATTCAGTTCAACAATAGGAGCTCAGATGTGTGTTCACTTCTCCTCAGCCCTTGGACATACCAAACCACTAGGCTTAGTCTGAAGATTCCAGAATCACTAGAGATGCCCCACATTTGAATGATGAAGACCTTTTAGAAACTCCAATATAGATACTTGTCTTGGTCATATTGCTTAGCTGCAGTTGGGACAGAGATCTTCATCTGCTCATATTTCTTGGCTGCACTTGGATGCTGTGACGATAGCAAAGATGAATAAACTCTAGTCCTTGTCCTCACAGCGCTTACAATCTGGGGGTGAAACACAATACTGTCAGCATAAAAATGAAGTAGCACAAACTGCCATGTATGATTAAATACCAAATGAGTAGGTGATCAATCAATGCAATGTCGGGTTGTTAATCTGCAAGCTGGCCTGCCAGCAACAACTCAGTGCACAATGACATGAGTCAGGAGGCAGGAAGGCTGGAGCTAAAAATGACTCAAGGCACTTAAATGTATATGATCAACTCAGAAGAAGCAGTTATCACCAGGGGGCGGGAAACTGGGAGGCAAAGTGAGGCACCCCTTCCTGCCTCCCACTTCCCACATACTGGACACTCATATCTTCACTTCCCCTTAATGAAGCCCTTAGTTGAGGAAGGATTCTGTCATTCCTTTCCATCCCCCACCTCGTTATCAGGAAGATTGTATTTAACTTCTTATTTTTTCTCAGCACATTTCAGTTCTGCATTTTGGCTTGTTCTGTCTCAGGCTCATTAAACTTGATTTAAAATATTTTACCTTAGCTCTTTATTCATTTGGTTCTTTAAAGTTTCCCTTCCCCACTTGTGTTTTATTATCACCTCTGCATTCTAATCATGTTCCCAGCTGCAAATATAGTCACACAACCTTGTTTTAGCAATAGGTTTCATTTTCTTTTATCCACTAATTGGAATTTACCTTCAAAACCTTCCAAGGTTTCTTCCTGCAGACACTCCATTTTATTACCAGCCTTCCCTATGATTCACACCATCTCATGCCCAAGTCTTCTCCCTTCAGGAAGCCAAACACTAGTTTCTCTCTTTCAGTTACTCCATTTTTTAGAAAGCCCTGCTTTAAAATCTGACATTTCCCACAAAATGCACAGCTTCTATTGTAACAAAACTCGGCTAATGTCTATAGGATACAATAGGACAGAGTTCACCTTCATTCAGCCATGTAACAGATGTTCAAAAAGGAAGGTTGAAAGCATAAGAACAGAGCAGCTGTTTCAAAAACAAAAAAAAAAATTAACCCTTTCTTATAACGGATTCTTAGGTATTTTTTTCTAACTAAAGAACAAAAACAGAAAATTTGTCTGTTCAGAAAAAAGCTCATATGGCAAAAAACAAATATACATTTATAAAGCTCTGTACATAAAGAAAGTCAACTGTGAGTAGGTCCACATAATACTCACAAAAAAGTCACAAAGACACGCCCACTTCCCAGTGCTGTTGTCATGTAAACTCAGCTACCAGCTTTGTTCCAGAGACTCATAAATAAGAGTCAGCTAGCTGCAAAAAAATCATTTCTAGCTAAGATCTCTGAGGCGATCTTGGGGAGGGGAGTTAGGCCAGCGACCTCCCCTAACCAAGCCTTAGCAGCTGCTCCTATACCCCAAAGCCACCATTGTCTCTGGCCTCCACTGCCCCAGCATTAAGCTCCACAGAGAACCTAATCTGCCCCAAACTTCAGATATACAAGAGTTTTTGGCTGAAAACTCCAAACCTCCTCAGAGTCAAGAGTCAACCCACCTCCCTGTACTCTGAGTCCTGACAGCCACATTCATGTCCCAATGTGGCCACCATGCCTCCGGAAAGATGCCCAGTTAAATATTCTGGATTTTCTAGAGCAACATTTCCAAACTTTACAGTAATGACATCCCAGTATATTGGATGGGATATAATGTAGAAGCCAACCAATCTCAACTAACAGAAACATTAACATAGAAGGCTTAACTTGCAACACTTTCCGTACATTCTAACTTCACTCAAATAGCCTCTGTCTTTGGTATGGAATTGGCGTGTGGCATCATAAATATGTAGTCAGCTCCCCAGTTTCTCTTGATCATCAGAATGAAAGCCAAGACCCTTGGTCATAGTGCCTATTGTATAGCTAAGTAAGACTAGATTCCCAATACCATAAAACAGACTATATCTGAGTTTTTCCCTAGATGCCTGCTTTGCTTGTGCATGCTGACGGTGCCAATGAATACAAATATCCACTGAAGTTCCATGACTTAGTGAGCTGAAGTACCAAGAATCTGTCACTTGTCTCAACACCAATCACTCATATCTTCTGTTCTCAAAGATAGGCAAAGGTCACTAAGGGGTCTGGATGTAGGGTCAAAAGAATGACCCTTGTTCAAGGTCTTGGCCTAGACTGGAAGGAGAGGTGCTATACAAAAAATCTCAGTGATACTCTAAATGGAGACAAGCTGCTGACAATGAGATTTTGAGAACTCAGGATGAAAATATCTATGGTTTACAGTCATGAAGATAAAACTCAAGCTATATATGACTTTGGGTGACTTGCGCTACTGAGCGTTAGCCTCTGGCTATGCTTAGCTTAAGTGAAGAGCTACTCCCTGCTTTAGGGACTCTCCAGAGCAGACAGAATGGGAGATTGGGTAGAATTGGATTGATTTCATAATTTTATAGAACATTGATATTTTTATCATGAATATTATGAATCTCACTTGCCCCAGTTCTATACTCTTCCTGCTCCCCACGAGGGACATACATGTAGATATTCCAAGAATACTTGGCCACATTGAATCAACCATAATGTAATCAGTTCTTCTAGTTCAAAGAGACATGCCAGTGTGGACAAACTGATGTGTCTCTATTCTAAAGATAATGCCAGAGTAAATTATTCTGATGGATTTTGGACCTTAGTCCCACTAGAGTCTGGAATCAGCTGGCTATATATTCATGGTAAGAAGTTTCAATGTCGTGCTCTATAAATTACATTCTGAAATGCTTTCTGGCTCAGAGATGCAGCCCCTCCCCCACTCTGCTAGGGAGATTTTACCTCAGGGAATCAGCCAGTCAGCCCTGGCTTTTGTGAAGCTTGAGCCATAGAGCCTACCTGAAAATCTGCATTTCAAAAGGGTCATTTACCTGGCTTCATCTCTAGATAGCCCAGCCCAGCTGGGCTGGAAGGTTTGGCCAGCTTTTATCTATAAAATAACCTAGGGGCAAAGGAGAAGGCTCTTTTACCATTTTGTCTTCTCTTTGTTTCCTCTCCACCTCTCTGTTCTCTTCCCTGTTAGGCCTTAGCACATGTTAGAGGCCATCTTGGCCTAGGGTTCTAAACCTACACGTGGCCTGAGCCCACTATGGAACCTAAATTCTGGGGTTTTCCTGTTGCTGATTTGTATACCAGAACCTGCGAGGTAAAGTCTTTTGAAACTATGTCAGCCATCCCCTGGGGCAGAAGGGGATCCCCTATACCCTGCTTCCAGATTTTGACAGGGTGCCCAGCATACCCCAACAATATGAGGAAAAAATATTTGTGAGTGAATGTAACCAATAGAAGCCTTTATCTGAATTATAAAATTATCTCTTATGATTCAGTAAAATGAATTACCCATTTGGGAAAGAAAATGCACAAATGGCCTTTAGGGTGCATGAAAAGATACTTATTAGTCATTAAAGAATACAAATTTAAGCCATAATGAGAGCTAATAATAGTGCCTAGAATGGCTAAAATTTAAAAGTGATCTACAATGTGTGGCAAAATCTGGAGAAACTGAAACTCACATATTTGCTGATTAGAACACAAATGGTAAAACTGCTCTAAAAATATTCATCAGTTTCATACTTGGTTTTACATATACCCACCCCAGAATAACCTACCTATTCAACTCCATAGTTGAGAAATGTAATTAAATAATGATGCAAATCCTTGTAGATCAAATCCATAATTTTCTTTAAAATAATTCAAACTAGAAGCAAATATTCAACAGCTGTAGTATGTTACTAAATTTTAGTAAATTACTGACTTTTAGCATGTTACTAATATTACCCAAACTAGAAAAAAGTGTCCATCAACCTTAGTATATTATTAAAGTGCTATACTGTATGACAAGAAGAGATATTTGATACATGTAATAATTTGGATGACATGGATGAATCTCATAAATTATATAGAGCAAAATACATGCCTGGAGATAGCACAACAATCTGAGGGTATGCTTTTACATGTAGGTCTGAATTCAACTCCAGATACCACATGGTGTAATACTTTATGAATTTCCTGCCAAAAATTATAGAAAATGCAAACTCATTTATAGTGATACAAAACAGAACAGGGTTGCCTGACTATGGACAAGATGGCTAGATAAGATGGTGAATAAGATGGCTGCTAGGACCCAGAAAACTTGCTTCACTGTATGCCAATATAATGTTTAAAAGAAAATTACATGGGCGAAGAGAGAGTTCAGCAGGTAGGGCATTTCTTGCACACGGCCAACCTGGGTTCAATCTCTGGCCTCCCCTATGATCCCTGAGCACTGCCAGGAATTATTCCTGAGTGCAGAGCCAGGAGTAAACCCCCTAAGCATTGCCAGGTGTGAACCCAAAAAAGTGAAAAAAAAAAAAATTACCATACCCTTAGTCTCTCCATTGTAAATTTACATCAAGTCCTAATAACCTACTTTAGTTCAAAATTTCATGAAAAGTGATATCATAATGAAGATATAAAAAAATACTAACATTAACCTACTATATCAAAGGAAACAGAAACATGGCTGAATTGATTTTATTTATTTATTTATTTATTGCTTTTTTTTTTTTTTTTTGAGTCTCTCAGACATGGGGGCAGAGCTGTTCCTTGCTCTCCCTGTGCACAGCCGTTCATGAGGCAGTCGGGAGGCATGGCGGGTTCTAGCCCTGGCCCACCACCTCGGCAGAGCCTCACAACAAGCCAGACCACCACCCTCACTCCATGGGCGCCGCCATTTTCCACATTTGGAGTTCCCTCTCGTCAGAACTCCACCCAGCAGAGACCGGCTCGCGGCCACAAGGGGGCGCGCATTCATCAATAAATGCTTTATTTGGAGGTGTTTAAAAGAGTTTGCCTCCCGCTCGGCAAGCCTGGCAAGCTTCTCATGTTGTATTTGATATGCCAAATTCCAGTAACAATTACATTAGGTCATTCCCATGACCTAATAAAATGGTTTGGAGGCTCTTTATGTTCCTGTAGCAAGCCGATGCCCCTGGCTCTACTGGCATGAGACAGGACATATGGAGATATTACTGGTGCCCACTCTAGCAAATAGATGATCAACGGGAAGATCGTGATCATGATCGTGATTTATTGCTTTTTTTGGGTCACACCCAGCAATGCTCAGGGGTTTCTCCTGGCTCTGCACACAGGAATTACTCCTGGCGGTGCTCGGGGACCATATGGGATGCCAGGGATCGAACCTGGGCAGGCATGAGCCAGCCGTGTGCAAGGCAAATGCCCTACTCGCTAGACTATCGCTCTGTCCCAATTGATTTATATATAAATGAAGAGTTATATGAAAATATTATTCGAATAGATCAGGAGACAAAAAATGGTTAATAGACATAGCAAATGTCCTACAATATGAAACCCTGGATTAAATACCATACCCAATTATTAGCAAGGGATATTAACTAACTCAATATCTGTGAGCTGGAATTAATTTTACCAAATAATGACACTGAAGATTTCTACAATATAGATGGTAGTGAGGATTGAATGAGAAAGAAAGTGAAAGCACTTACAGCTCATATAAAGAATTTAAATCTCTATTCTAATTATAATGATTATTGCAATCTAGGCAGGCCTATAAGACACTTTTTCACATACTCTTTCTACCAGCCCTGGGTAAGCATGATTTTTTCTCCACACTGTAAGTGAGGATACAGGGGTTCTAAGAGGTTTGATCCTTTGTTCATTGGCATTTTTCCAGCACAATTGGGGACTGTGACCTTCACCTGGGTCTCATACTCCACAGCCCATAGTCATTGGCATTGCATACCAGTGCCTTCTCCTAGAATTTATGTGTGAAGGGAACCCAAATGTATAGTAAGTAGATTCTTCTATACATTCCAAAGACTGGGTTCTCCACTGATTTGGTGTTCCCCATACTTTGTGAATATGACATTTTTTGAACTTACTATGAAGTGTTTTGCTGTGAATTAGATGTAGTATAAAGTAAGTTTTAAAATTCCCTTCGTGTATGTGTGTGTGTGTGTGTGTGTGTGTGTGTGTGTGTGGCTGTGGCTGTGTGTGTCTATATATAGGTATGTAGAGATCATCTCACTTACCAGAATAAAGAATTCCATTCTCTTTTTTCAAAAGCTATGTGCTATGTGCATATTTGTTACAAAATCCCAAAATAGCTGTGCCCAGTGAAACACAACTGGATGGACAGGGAAATGAAAAGGAAAATTCTTTCTGGTATTGTTTGGCAAACAATTGCACTTCATAGAGAATTTGCTGTTCCACTCACCCTTTCAATTTCTTACTGATTCTTCTCAATCATTGCTTTTTGCTAACTTTTACAACTCTCAACTGTTTCCTACTGTTTTTAATCTGGCCACTCATTGATTATGTAATTAAATTTACCAAATGTCTTCAATCTGCCAATGAAATAAGGCTTATAAAAATAAAATGGGGAAATGAGAATGAATAGTAGCTTAAAATGATACACAGTCAACTTTCAATTTCCTCATTATGTTGGCAGAAACAGAGACCATAATAACAAAAAGAGACTCTAAATAAATCATTAGAAATGATACTTGAAGCTTCTTGCTAATCACCTGTTTTATTAGACTGTCACTTAATGAGCTTCAAAATAGGAAAGCCAGAGATAAAGGGAAAAATATGACAAACTCTACACTAAAAAGGCCAAATATATTGTTTCATATATGATATAAAATCACATTATGTTTAAAATGTAATTATACAGTATGTGTTATAAAAGATTATATTATATACTACACAAGAGTGACATATTTTGACATAGAACAAATTGAATTTTATATTAATGTCCTTGATTTATACTATCTATGTAATTAAATTTTTATAAAATTTAGTCTGAAGAGTTAAACTCCATCATAATGATCCATATTGAATCCATATCGCATTTCGAGTGCTTTTCGCTTTTTTGCTTTTTGGGTCACACTCAGCGATACTCAGAGCTTACTCCTGGCTCAGGAATTACTCCTGGCAGTGCTCAAGGGACCATATGGGATGCTGGGGATCAAACCCGAGTCAGCTGCGTGCAAGGCAAATGCCCTACCCGCTCTGGCTCCTCGGTGCTTTGTTAACATTGTGTATCTAAGGTTCTAGGGATGTCTCAGCAATAGATCACTTATTTGCTTGTAAATATGGGATCAGTAAGGTGTCAGGTATGATCCCTGGAACCCCAACCCCCAATGCCAGGGTGTAATATTTTTTGGAAATCATCTCCTTAATTATAACTCCAAGGTCTGAATATTCCCCTGAGTAAGACAAGTCCAGCTAATTTAAATCTGGAGGCAGAAAACCTGTGACAAGGCAAGAACAGGATAAAGAAAATGACTGTGACTTGGGCCAAAGTGATAGTACAGAGGGGAGGGTGTTGGCCTTGCACACGGCTACCTGAGTTCTATCCTTGGCATCCCATATGGTCACCCGAGCACAACCAGGGAGTAATTCCTGAGCACAGAGCCAGGAACAACCCCTGAGTAATGCTGGGTCTAACAAAAAAAAAAAAAAAAAAAAGAAAAAGAAAAAGAAAGAAAGAAAGAAAAGAAATGACTGTGATTTTTAATACTATGTTTTAAAGGTGTTTGCTGATTTTGTATCAACCTATGGCCACGGATATGTTGTAAATACTGTAGTACTTGCTGTTTCAATGTTCCTCCTAGCAGAAACTATGGCACTCATGTCTGGAGCCAGGGAGCCAGGATGGGGGTGTAGAGGTTGTTTCCAATTTATGGGAATTTTATCCCCATGTTTAGGGTTGTTGAGTCTAGCTTACAACTTGAACATGACACAGTGTCTGTCTGCCTCATTCTTTACTAGTGACCCTTATGGACAAGGATCCAGATGTCTTTACTGAGATAAATCACCATGCAATCCCAACATTTCTTTTCTTTGTGATCTTCAGTGCCATAACAACAGAAAAGCATGTGATCTCTGATACACTTTAACCAAGTATGTATGAGCACATAACTAGAGTATACAACTTACACTATTTCAGAGACAAGAGAGAAGGGAAAAGGAAATTTCTAAATAATTTAAATCATGTTATCTTATCTAAGCATATATGCTCCAAAAAACCTCTTTTATGGCAGGAAAACAATCCTACTGCCCTAAAAGTAATGAGCCATGTGTACATTCCTATTCAAATCTTTTGTTTCAAACTTACAATACATATATGATAGTTTATACAATTTTGAAATAAAACTTGTTTTGGTCATTTTAATTTTTTTAAATTTTTATTATACCACCGTGAGATATACAATTACAAACATGTTCATGTTTGGGTTTCAGTCATGCAGTGTTCTAGCACCCATCCCTTCACCAGTGCCCTATTTCTGCCACCAATGTCCCACAGTCCCTTCCCCCTCCCCCAGCCTGCCTTGTAGCAGGCACTTTTCTTTTTCTTTCTTCTTCTTTCTTCTTCTTCTTCCTTCTCCTCCTCCTCCTCCTCCTCCTTTCTTCTTCTTCCCTTCTTCTTCTTCCTTCTCCTCCTTCTTTCTTCCTCTTCCTTCTTCCTTCTTCTTCTTCCTCTTCTTCCTCCTCCTCCTCCTATTCCTCCTTCTTCTTCTTCCTCCTCCCTCTTCCTCCTCCTCCTCCTCCTTCTTCTTCTTCTTCTTCCTTCTTCCTTCTTCTTCTTCTTCTTCTTCCTCTTCCTCCTCCTCCTCTCTTCCTCCTGCTCCTTCTTCCTCCCTCCTCCTCCTCCTCCTCCTCCTCCTCCTCCTCCTTCTTCTTCTTCTTCTAGTTGTTCTTTTACTTTTGGATATGTGTCAGTCTCTGTGGTGTGAGATGATATCTCATTTTTGTTTTTATTTGCATTTACCTGATGATTAGTGATGAAGAGCACTTTTCATATGCCTTTTGGCCATTTGAATTTCTTCTTTTGGAAGTTTCTGTTCATTTCATCTTCCCATTTTTTTGATGGAATTGGCTTTTTTCTTATCCTATTTTAAAGTTCAACCTATGCCTGATATATCATGGATAATAACCCCTTATCAGATGGGCATTGGGTGAATATTCTTTCCCACTTTGTGGGCTGTCTTTGTATCTGAAATAAAACGTTTAATTGAAAAAATCTCATCTCATCCTTTAGCCTGACTTGCTATTCCTCACTTCATATATGTGCTGAATATGATAGATTATCTCCAGTTGCACAAACAGTTAGAGAGACTCCAGCTCCCCTTCATATAATAAAAGAAGCTGAACCTTAGTTATTAACTTCAGAGTCATACACATAGCACAGGGATAAGGCACTTACTTGTAAGTGCCCAACCCTGTTCAATTCCCAATTCTGAATATGGTCTCCAGAGCACTGCCAGGGAGGGATTCCTCAGCACTATGAAGTGTGGACTAAACCACTCCCTTCCAAAAGAAAAGGGGGCAGGAGGAAAGGGCAATTTTGTTGTATTTGCTGGAGAATTAATTGTATAGTCAAGAAAGTTGCACTTTTGACTTGAGATCAGTTCAAGTTTCTCAGTACTTTAAAGAAAAAATATGTCAGGCTTTGGAAGATTCCTTTTTGTACTTGGTGAATTGTTCAGTTAAGTTTTGATAGAACAGGACTCTGTTCCCACTGTGGAGACTAGAAAAGGTAATTTTTTCTTAAACTGTCCCTTCCATGTAAGAAAGAGTTTTTGCCCAATCCTCAGCCAATAATGTTGGGGGGAGTCAAATATGTGCCTCCCCATCACTTGTCACTTGTCTTCCCATTGTTCATGGATTTGCTCTAGCGAGCGCCAGTAACATCTCCATTCGCTGGGAATGATATCCATTATTGTTACTGTTTTGGGCATATTGAATACACCATGAGTAGCTTGCCAGGCTCTGCCATGGCACTGGGTTCATCCCAGGAGTCACAGTCTTTTTCTGTATCAGACCATCAATCATCCAGGGTCCACAGGGCAGAGCCCTGGGCGGTGAAGACAAGCCTGTCTCCCTGTCTGCTACCTGCCGATGCTTGCTGGGCACCGCAGCCACACCTGCAACACCTCGAGGGGCAGGCTCAGCACCTCCCCATCAGTTATTATTAAATATGTGCTCATCGCTTGCTCCCAGTGGTATTTGAGGGACTATGCAATTCTGGACATCAAATGAGGTAGTCACAGGCAGGGGCAATGCCTGCATGACCTCTTGGACTCTAAAGGGAAACTAGTGATCCAATGGGGAGCAGGATGTACTAACTCGTGCAGATATAAGATCCAGTCATGGTTCTGGTGGAGTGGTTCAGGTTCTGATGTGACTCTGGGGCCAGATGGGATGAAAGTGCTAGAGTAAGAAAACTATTCATCAGTTTTCCTTGCTTGTGTTGACCATGGTTTCAGCTACTCAGCTTCTCCTGGTTCCCAAACTAGTGAATTATAGGAGTTCTCTACCATCATATACTCAATTCCACACTAAGTCAAACAATTTGCTTCTCTTCTGTAAAACCAAATTCCCTAAAAAGTACATTATAGATACATCTTTTTTCCCCAATGTGTGATTTGTTCCAATTCAACATTTGTTTCTATAGTGATGCTCATTCTATGTAAAATAAACAATCACATGAACAGGGTAATATTCTAACCAGTAAGCGTGAATTAAACTTCCCCTTTCCAAATGTAGTATTATTCCTTTTAAATGCATGAAATGATTACAATCAGCTTGTATTGGTTCTTAGAAGAAAGTAATATAAAAGTAAATATAGTTAAATGAGTTCTATTTAGTAATTATCTATTAAGAGAGTCACTATTAGGATTTTAAGAGTGTATTGAAGTTTAGTATCTCAGAATTACAAAAATCTCTTAGCTTATTTTGTTTATCACACATTCAGTAAATAGACTCTCAAAGACTGGAAATATCTTAAGAAAATCAAAACAAGAGGAAAAGCAAAGGTGTCTCCCCTACCCAAGCTATTTTTCTGAATTAAAATTTTGACCTAAGGGCTGGGGTGATAATGCAGTAGGTAGGACACTTATCTTACATTTACTGACCAGTCCTAGGCCCTGCACATTGAGCTCCAGCAGGAGTGATACTCAGAGTGCAGAGCCATAAGTAAGCCCTGAGCAATGCTGGGTGTGGCCCCAAAACAAATAGAAAAACAAACAAGACTTTTATCTATTTGCAAAGGGGAAGTATATAAAGCTTCTGTAAACACAACTGTTGTTGGATAATTGCTGATATTGAAATGGTGTGGAATTTGTTGGTCAGTTTGTAAGGAAGTTTGGGAAATGGGATAGGAGAGTCATGTTTGAAAGAAGAATGCTAGAGAATATTCAGGAGATAGTCCAACCTGGGGAATCTGGGTATGATGTAAGACCCTGGATATAGCTGGAGAGATGGGATAGTGGGAGTGAGAACAAGAGAATATCTAAGGTGTGAGGGATGAAAAGCTAACTTCATACCTTAGATACTATAAGTCCAGAGCTAGTCACAGCAGTTCAGTTTCAGGTGATAAAATTGTTAACTATTTTTGCATAATGAAACTTCAGATGATGGAAAATTGCTGTAGGGGGAAACCACATATAAGATAGCATAATCTATTTTACAATTTCAGATCAGTTTACTTGTGGATCTAGCCATCAGGATTTTCAGGTGAGTTTCTTTTCTGGTTAAGCCTAATATTTGATTAATATTAGGTTTACAGTGTAAGCCTCACTTCTTTCATTAGATAAGCCAACATTTGGTGTCAGAAAGGTCCAACACTTACTGCCTAGACCAATCAAGAAATATATAGTTGGAATTTTGGTTATATTATTATTATTACTGTTAAGCTCGTCACAATTTCCCCTCATGAATCTGACCTCTAGGAACAGTTACCACTTTTTACAACTCTTCCTAAAACTTGCCACAATTTGTCAAGTTTGTCACAATTTGTCAATTTGGCAACATTCTGAACATTCTTTTTTTTTTTATTTAATTTTATTATTTTCCCCCAAATATTATTACACCATTTTAGACATACAATTGAAAGATGCTCATGTAGAGTTTTGGATCTACAGTGTTCCAACACCCATCCCTCCACCCAAACCCATCTACCATCACCAATGTCCCCACCTCCCTCCCCCCCTCCCGCACCCTCAACTACTTGGCAGATTCTGTATGTCATTTCTTTCGTCTTTATATCTCCTTCCCGATAAACTTTCCTGCTCTTCGTGGAATACAGTGCATTAAAAGACATTACTGTTTCATTATTTTAGTGGACCGTGCGGCCGCTTGCGGCGCGCCATCTGGGCTTCGAACTGGTTTTGCTCTGTTGATCTGGTCGTGAGGCATTTTCTCAGCGTCTGGACAGCGAAGATGGTGGCTAGTGTGATGGGCGAGTTTCATCCGGCTGCTTCCGGGACCCCCAGAGGCGATGGGCCAACACCCAAAACCCATCTGCCCTCCTCGGGATCCCATCGTCAGCTGGGCTCGGCGCGAGCCGGCTCCAGTCTCCCCAGCCGCTTGCACAGCTCTGCATACTGGTTCCCGGGCGGCTCCTGGGCGGGTCCACCAGACTCGACAAAATGGAGGGGGAGTGGCTTAACCCCTGACTCCATCTGGCGAATTCCCAGTGATTCCCGCTTCTGGGAGCGCCTACCTGGGCTCGAACTGGTCTTGCTCTGTTGATCTGGTCGGGGGTCAGTTTCTCAGCGTCCGGACAGCGAAGATGGTGGCTAGTGTGATGGGCGAGTTTCATCCGGCTGCTTCGGGACCCCCAGAGGCGATGGGCCAACACCCAAAACCCATCTGCCCTCCTCGGGATCCCATCGTCAGCTGGGCTCGGCGCGGCCGGGCTCCAGTCTCCCCCAGCCGCTTGCGCAGCTCTGCATACTGGTTCCCGGGCGGCTCCTGGGCGGGTACATTCTTTATCACTTAGTTTTTTACCTTGATTCACTGTCTGCTGTGTAAGAAATATAACTTGAATATTAATGTCAAGCACACAATCGTAGGGAAGAATCCAGATGCTACAGACTTATCCAGCAAGAGAGCTAGATCCTCCCAAGTGCTAAGTGGCTCACTGCAATGAGACCCACAGTCCTCTGAGTATGTTGAAAGCCCTCAAGAGTTACTGAGACTAGTCAGTTCAACGTGGAGTTACAGTATTGGAAACAAAGGGGTAGTCCAGAAGTCACAAAGCCAGAGTGACCAGAATGAAACCCTTATACTGCTTTTCTCCTGAAACACAATGATTAACAGCTTTATAATGGCCCATTGCATGGTAATTCAATAAAATAAAATTGAAAAATAAAAACAAACTGATGTTTTTCCAACATTTCAGAGCATGGATGCTAAGGTAAAGATTAATTTTGTAAAGAACCTGCCATTTAGGCAGGCTATGGGAGTGGGGAGGGAATCGGGGACATTGGTGGTGGGAAATGGGCACTGGTGGAGGGTGGGGTGCTGGAACACTATGTGACCGAAACCTCCAAACATGAACACGGTGGTATAATAATATGTTTAATAAAAAAAAGATTAATTTTGTGCTTCCTTGAAAATATTCCCAACTACAAAGTACAAAACTATAGCATCAAGAGATTTGAGTTCGATATCCCAGATATCACCCAGATGGATAGTTCCAGTCAAGGCCTGGACATCTTCACTGTGTTCTGTAAAATAGGGGTATCAACCTTGCAGCATTAGGTGATGGTTACAGAACATATAGGTACATACTAAAAATTAATCTTATAATTCTTCCTTCTTCCAATGTGCTATAGGTAGACTTGATCTCAACTACACTACACAGCTTCAACTATACTATGCAGCTATAGCTATAGCAGTCACAGCAGCATGGCATTGGTATAAGCACACAGAACAATTGAATGGAATTGAAAAGGCAGAAACAAATGGTAGCACTTATAGATAATTCATCTATAAGAAATAAATCGAGAAAATAAAATGAGAAAGAAAAAATCCTTCTCAGCAAATGGTCCTGAGAAACAGCCACATGCAAAAGAAATAAATTGAATTACTATCTCATAACAAAACTATTAGATTAAAAATAGATTGAAGACTTGATTCTAAAGCCTGAACCATGAAAATACACTAAAGAAGTAAAACATTCCATGATACTGGCTTTAGATTTGGAGACTTGGGGTTCTACTCCATTGGCAAAGAAGACAAAAGCAAAAAATAGGGACCAGGGAGATGGTGGGAGTGTGCTCTTAAGTGCAGGGGTCCTAGCACCACTTAGTCCCACAAACACCAGCAAGAAGAGCCCAAGACAAAGGGAAAAAGCACTTTTAAACTTTAATCTTCTGTACAATAAAAGAAATTGTCATTTGAAAAAAAGACCTACTGAATTGTAATACATATACCTGTCAATGGCTAATGACAGGTATTTTCAATGTCCAAGCTGTATGAAGAACTTACAAAAGTCAACAACCAGAAAACATGTAATTTTATCCAAATAAAAATCGAGTAAAGAGTTGAAAGGACACTTCACTGAGGAAATCATACAGATCGCGGGCAAGCAATCACCGTCAAGCCCAGGAAAAAATTCTCATTATTACTTATCAGCAGGCAAATACAAGACAGTGACATATCACTCATATCTGAGAGAAATAACCTACATCCAAAAGACCAGTGCTGGAGAAAGATGCAGAAACAAAGAAACCCTCATTCAATCTTGGTGGGACTAGGTGTTGATCTCGCCTCTATGGAAAACAATATAAAGATTTATTTTAGAATTAAAAATAGAATGACCATATATCAAACAGTCTACCCAGGTATCTAATCAAAGAACATAAAACACTAATTCAAAAAGGTCTGTATGAGACCTGAGAGATAACTCAAAAGAATAGAGTACACTTCGTGGAATGAGCAAGACCCCTAAATCACTCCTTCGCTACTACAACCAGCCATGAAAACTACCAGTTATGACCCTGGTGGCCCCCAACATCACTGGGCCTGAGTGTTTAATTAACAGTCCCACATTACTAGTTTGAGTGGTCCTAGGACTCCTGAGCACAGCTGGGAAGCCAGATATAATTATGTACATTGCAGTGCACTTTACAATGGCTGAGATCCAGAAGCAAACAGACAAGTGGATAACGATATTATGGCATACATATATATGTATATATAAACACACGTGCTATATATGTTATATATGTGATATTATGGCATACATATATGTTATATAGCATATGTATGCCGTACATATCTTTCTATATGTATATCACTTAATCACTTGACATCCCAGTTATTCATCGATTTGCTCAAGCAGGTGCCAGTAACATTTCCATTTGACCCTATCACGTGCCAGTGTAGCCCAATGGCATCTGCTTGCTTCATGAATATGAAGAGCCTCAAACCGTTCACTCAGGGTCTTGACGAAGAATTCTGACCATCTAGTAGGTGGGCGGTCACGTGATCTTTTGGGATCCAGTCAGTAACGGCTCTAGTCCAGCAGTCAGCTCCAAATCACATTACATGCCAGGCCCATCTGATTTTCAATACCTTGGCAAATGAGACAGCATCCCTGACTCTGGTACATGAACAGAGGTCGAACTCCAAATTCCTTCTCTCACTTGAGTGAGGCGTGATATTCCAAGCATAGCTCTTTCGATTCCTCTTTGGGAGACCAAACAGCGTTCTCATCCTGCTTTTGTAGGTCCAAGGTCTCTGAGGTGTATGTTAATGCTGGGAGAACCATAGAGTCAAAGAGATGTGCCTTGAGCCAGAGGTTCTTTGTCCTTTTAGCTATTTCTTTGGTGCTTTTGAAGGCATTCCATGCCGCTCTCTTCCTCCTGTGTAGCTCAGGTTTTAGGTCGTTCATCATGTTGAGTTCTTGACCTAGGTACACATAACTGCTGCATTCAGAGTTATTTGTTCCATTGAGAATGAATGGGGCCGCTTGACTAATGTTTGGTGTTATTAGAATGATGTCATCAGCGAAGCATAGGTTGTGTTGTCACCGACCATCTATCTTCACTCCCATTCCTTCCCATTCTAATTGTCACATGATGTTCTCAGGGTGGTGTTGAAGAGTTTTGGTGAAATGATATCACCCTGCTGAACCCTCTTTTGACATCAATGATCACTTCCCTGTAGAATGGTGAGATCCTGGTGGTGAATTCATAATACAGCTCACAAAGGATCTTGATGTATTGGGTTTGAACACCCTGTTGGCTAGGGCTTTAATGACTGCTTCAGTCTCAACAGAATCAAAGGCTTTTTTTTAAATCAATGAATGTGAGTCAGAGCAGCATCATGAACTCCCTACAAACCTCAATGAGCTTGGTTACTGTGTGGATATGGCAGATTGTGCTGAATCCTTTCGGAAGCCAGCTTGCTCGCATGATTGTCCTTCATCTAATGTTCTGCCAATCCTGTTCAGGATGACTCGAGTGAACAGCTTGTAGATAACGGACAACAGGCAGATGAGACGATAGTTGCCAATGTCGTGAATGTCTCCCTATTGAACTGTAGAACTGTCCTGCTGGTTTTCCATTGGGAGGGCACCTTGCATTCAGACAGGTAGCGTGTGAAGAGCAGAGCCAGTGAGTATATTGATGAGCACCTCCATGATTGTGCCGAGAGAGAAAGACACAAAAGGATGCCTGTCTTCTAAAACACTGGAGCTCATTCGCCAACATGGCAAGGGAGCGAGTCTCAGGTTACCAAATGCTAACATCCAAGCTTGCAAGCAGTGCAGAGAAGCGATAAAGGAAGACTTCAAAGAGAGAAGAGCAGAAATACTGGAAGATGAAGCAGAAGCCGGGAAAAGCATTCACAATGCCCACCTGTCCTTAGCCAACTATAAGATCAAGATGATTGCCCTCGGACATCCTGATGGATCTATCACATCTTCCAAAAAAGGCAGTGGCGAAGTTTATTCATGACTTGTACTCAGATCTCTTTGATATCCATGTCCACCTGCCCACATACCAAATTCCGCAGGATGAATATGTCATTCCCAGTGTTTTCCCTTCTGAAATCCGACATGCCATTTCGCTGGTAAAGAAGGGAATAGCACCAGGCCCAGACAAAGTCAGACCCGAACACCTGAAGAACCTGCCACGGAGGCAGGCTGAGGGGAGGGGGAGGGAACCGGGGACATTGGTGATTGGAGATGGGCACTGGTGGAGGAATGGGTGCTGGAACACTGTATGACCAAAACCCAAATATGAACATCTTTGTAATTGTATATCTCGTGATAGTATAATAAAATACTTAAATTTTTTAAGTTTTTATAAAGAATTATTTTAATAATTAATGTGGCAGTTAATAAATGATGTATAAATTTAATTATTAAAATAATTTATCTGAGAATACTCAAAGCAACACAAATATAAAGCAATTTGATAACTAAAGCACTGCTTAAAGTTTTGCTAATTATTGTATAAATTTATTTAATTAATTTTGTCCCAGTTCTCTTATCTCTAGTAATCCCAAAGAAGCTATTACTATCATTTATATTTGTTGAAATATAATCCTGGACTAGATACTTATAGAAGACAGATCATCAAAAAGTCAGTTTCCTGGTGGAGGGATGGGTGCTGGAACACTGTATGACCGAAACCCAAATATGAACATTTTATGAACATCTTTGTAATTTTATATCTCACTGTGGTATAATAAAATATAAAAAATTAAAAAAAGAATATGTGTATTACAAAAAAAGTCAGTTTTCCTTTGAAATGCATTTTATGTCACTAGAGTACATGATTCTTCAAGAAAGAACTATTAATTGCTCCTTTTCATATTCCCCAAGTTCTGGCTCAGTATAAATATTCCATCAACAATTTTTCAACTTAATTTAAAAAGTAAAAACTTCAAAGTATTTCTTGGTTTTCAGGGGCTGAGAGGGGACTGCTATGCTTATAGACTTAATCCTGGCTTGTGCTCAGGGATTACTCCTAGCATAGCTCAGGGAATAAACCAGAGCCAGCCACATGCAAGACAAGTACCTAAATAATTGTACAATATCTCCAGTCCCCAATGTATTTCTTGTTAAGTGCATATCTGACATGGGACAGTCAGAGAACAAACCTGAAATTTGAAATTTGTCTCAGAGACTTGAAGTTAGCACTCAGAAATTAAACCATTTCTTTTTGTGAGGAGACCTGAACCCAGTAGAAAAAAACAGATCTCTTGCATTTGCGTCTGAATGAAAAATGTACATGACATAAGTGGAGCCAGGTTCACTATCCCTTGAAAAGTCACATTCATCTGATCCCTCATTTTTGCATGAAATTTTTCATACACCTCAACAAAAATTAAATCTACCTTAACATCCACACTCCCAACATACAAACTCATCCGTGCCAGTGACCTTTCCTCCTTTCCTGTTGCAAAGCCATACCTTCTCCTTCATAAATTAATCTCCAGTTCTATTAGTCATTCCCAATCACACTTCCCATCACAAAGTAATCCCTAACTCACCCAGTCATCCCAGACTCCTCTGGTCCCTCAGGGATTAGGACTCCTTTGATTGATCATTCCTTCTTCTGTATCTGTATCACTCATACCTGCCTGCTTCTATTAGCACCAAAATAGGGCTGATCTACTGTCTTAAAGAGAATACAACAAAATTTTCACATTATATTCTCCTTCATCTACTGTTCCATTTCTACTCTCCTTTCTTCTGAAAACCTGAGTGATTATTACATTCAACTTACTCAAGAAGTTGACACTGAAACTGCTCCAGAACTATCCTCACCAGAGTTTCCAGTAGTCAACACCATATTACAAAGTGTTTCTAACACAATAGACGTTGTATTGCTCCTTCCCCCATGTCTTCTGCAGTGTTAGCAATGTTGGTTTTCCTCCGTTTTCATATTCTCCTTAGGGAACCCATATTCTTTTAATTAGTCCTACCTCCTTTCTATACTGTTTCCATCTGATTTGAAGGTTCATCTTCCTTTCTCCATCACTTCTGCATGGGCATTCCTAGACCCATTTCTCTCCTCATTCTCTACTTCCGTAATCTTATTTTCTCATAAGATTGTTCTAAAAGCAGCAGTTTCAGGACCAGGATCTTAAATTTCTGAGAGAAATACTTGTTAGCAGAGGTAAAGAGGATTGTGGTCCACATGAGCCGTATACTCCACTAAAGCTATCCCAATGCCCCTTGGTCAGCTACCACTCTCAGAGATGGCTATCAAATAAGCCAAATAGGAAGAATTACAACAAAGAAGTGTAAGGTAGCTTGGCTCAGCTTTGAAAATAATAATGGGCTGTTCTGGACACTTGAGGGCAGCGACAAAGAGATCTGAGCCACCAGGGCATCACTGTCTCCTATATGAGATAAAGCTAATCCATTCAAAACCCCCAGGGATTTTTTTTTCTCACAATTCAGGTTTCAAGAGTTAAAACTCAAGAGAAAAATACGAGTGGGATGGGGTGGGAACATACTGAAAAAACAACACAAGAATGAGGAGTCCATATTTGTACTTTGGGAAGGGATCACATTTCTTAGCAGTCAGTTCCTCAGGCTAGGGCACCATGATGTGCAATTATTTTTAATGGTATTTCCTCTGCATCCTGAAGCCACAGCAGAGGAGGAAGCAAGCAACATGTGTGGTCAGTGACAGTAATAAAAAGAATAGCACGTTTAACTCTGCTGATATTTCTCATAAAGATACTCTGGCAAAAAAAAAATTGCTTCATTGAGCATCCAGGAGGCAAACAACACCTTGACATGCACAGGAAATAATGAGGAACCCTCTTCTGGGAACTCTTGTCATGTTTTGCATGGAGACTTGGTATTTGTTATGACCTGACAAAGGACCGTAAAGTTTTTTCCCTTTTATTACATACTTACATTCTACCTTATTTAAGAAATTATTCAAAGGAAAAAATATATAAGTATTATAAGTAAGTTAAAAGAGGGTTGAAAAGAAGAGAGAAAACAAAGGCAGTCATATAAAAGGAACCAGGGATATAGCAATGCATACTTCGCAGAAAATTCTGAGTGAAGACTCAGAATCATTGGGTTATAAAATAGATGCTGTGCTCCTGAGAAAATGACAAAGGGTAATTCACAGTGTCCATGGCATCGAAAATAAAACACTGTTTAGGCAAAGTACAACTTTCTCCCCAGAAAGTGAGAGGGCTCCTCTGAGAAGGACAACATTCTTGCAGCTGACTTAACGTAGTGACAAGGGCTACATCGGTGAGAGCTTGCTTCTGGTATCCACCATCAGCCCTCATGGTTTTATACCACAAAATCCTTTAGAAGAAGGAATTCTTTAGGGGGGCCATTCCAGTGCGATGCAAGACTTCCATCACATTAGTTAGGTTCCAACTAACAATGCTTGATTCAGGGTCTGAATATTTTTTTTTTTTATTTTTATTTATTTATTAATTTATTCATCTATTTATTTATTTATTTATTTATTTATTTATTTATTGCTTTTTGGGTTACACCTGGCAATGCTCAGGGATTTCTCCTGGCTCTGCACTCAGGAATTACTCCTGGCGGTGCTCTGGGGACCATATGGGATGCCGGGGATCGAACCCGGGCGGCATGGGCCGGCTGCATGCAAGGCAAATGCCCTACCCACTGGGCTATCGCTCCGCCCCAATATTTTTAACTGTGATTTATAATACTGTTCAGGATAGTTTCTCATGCACATTATTCCAACATCACACCCACCATCAGTGCACGCACCTCCCAACTCCAAGGACCTTAAGCTTTCTCATTTTCACACCCTCTCCCCTACTACAAGATAAATTAGGAGGATTATGTCTCCAGTTGTGTTACCTTTGACTCTTTGTTGCTACCTACTGTGTATCTTTCAGTTTCACATATAAGAGACATGATTCTGTCAGGGTGTGAATTTTTAACTACCAGGAATAGATGGAGTTGGCTTGCTTGGATCACCTGAGTTTGTCATCAATATTGGGCAATAAAAAGTACTCTCTGCCAGATGCATCATTGTCAGTCCACAGCCATCTCCCATCATAGGCAAGCTGGGAGTATGATTTAAATTTTTTGTAGGAGTAAAAACATGGGTATAAAAACAGGACGAGAAGGCTATTCGGCCAGCCCAAAAGAGGAATCAAAAGAGTCATGCTTGGAGGATCACACTTCACTCAAGTGAGAGAAGGAATCCAGAGTTCCGACCTCCATCAATGACCAAGAATCAAGGATGTTGTCTCGTTTGCCAAGATGATGAAAATCAGATGGGCAGACAGCTGGACTAGAGCCATTACTGACTGGATTCCATGGGACATCAAAAGAACGTGGCCACCCACCTACGAGATGGTCAGACTTCTTTGTCAAAAACCTGAACAAAGAGGCTTGCTCCATTTCATACTTTTTGCTCCATTATCAAAGATTAAAGGATGATGTATTTTAGGATGGGTATCAGGATAATCAACTCTATTTCATAGGTCCACAGATCTGTTTTTATTCCAAAGCAATGCTGTTTTAATTACTACTGCTTTGTAGTATAGTTTGAAGTTGGGAAAGGTGATGCCTCCTATCTTCTTTTTCCCAAGGATTGCTTTAGCTAGCCATAGGCTTTATTATTCCATACAAATTTCTGGAGTGTTTAGTCAATTTCTTTGAAGTGTTTAGTCAATTTCTTTGAAGAATGTCATGAGTATTCTTATAGGGACTGCATTTTACCATTTTGACAACATTGATTCTCCCAATCCATGAGCAGGGAATGTATTTCTATTTCCTTATGTCCTCTTATTTCTTGAAACAGGGTTTTATAGTTTTCTTTGTACAGGGCCTTGATACTCTTCGTTAAGATGATTTCCAGGTATTTGATTTTCTGTGGCACAATTGTGAATGGGATCATTTTCATAATATCCCTTTCTTCTCTTTCGTTATTTGTACATAGGAAAGCCACTGACTTTTGGGTATTGACTATGTACCCTGCCATTCTACTATAGGTATCCATTGTTTCTAGGAGCTTTATGGTAAAGAGTGTATGGTTCTCTAGGAATAATATCATGTCATCTGCAATTATTGATAGCTTGAGCTTCTTCAACAAGTGGTGCTAGGAAAACTGGGCAACTACATGTAAAAAATGAATTTTGACTTATGTCTAACACTTGCACAAAAATCAGATCAAAATGGATTAAAGATCTCAACATCCAAGCTGAATCCATAAAAGTACATTGAAGAAAATATAGGAAAACCTCTCCACAACATCTGAAGGCATCTTCAAAGATGAAACACCACTAACAAAGCAACTAGAAGCAAAGATAATCATATTGGACTACATGAAACTAAAAAGCTTCTTCACCTCAATAAAAACAGTGACCAAGATAAAAAGAGAGTTCACAGAATGAGAAAGAATATTCACCCAATACACATCTGATAAGGGGTTAAAATACATGATACATCAGGCACTGGTAGAACTTTTTACAAGAAGAAAACAGTCATCCCCCCTTAAAAAATGGGGAGAAGAAAGGAACAGAAACTTTTACAAGAAACAAATTAGAATAGCGAAAAGACATATTTAAAATGCTTATTATAAAGAGAAAAGAGATAAAGAACTCTCCATAGAGGCAGGCAAGGGGAGAGGGGAGGGAATCGGGGAAATTGGTGGGGAAATTGGTGGTGGGAAATTGGCACTGATAGAGGGATTGGTGCTGAAACAATGTATGACCGAAACCCGGACATGAACATCTTTGTAATTGTATATCTCACAGTAGTATAATAAAATATTTAAAACAATGCTCATTATCATTAATCATCAAAGAGATGCAAATCTAAACAACAATGAGATATCATCTCACACCACAGAGACTGGTGCATATCCAAAAGAGCAAGAACAACAAATGCATATCCAAAAGAGCAAGAACAACAAATGCTGGTATGGATGCTGGTATGGATGCGGAGAAAAGAAGAACCTCATCCATTGTTGGTGGGAATGTCGACTGGTACAACCTTTTTTGGAAAACAATATGGACATTCCTCCAAAGACTAGAAATTGATCTCCCTTTTTTTAAGTATTTTATTATACCACCGTGAGATATACAAATAAAAAGATATACAATTAAAAAGTTCATGTTTGGGTTTTGGTCATACAGTGTTCCAGCACCCGTCCCTCCACCAAGGCCCATCTCCCACCACCAACATCCCCGGTTCCCTCCCCCTTCCCCAGCCCACCTCCATGGCAGGTTCTTTATTTCTTTCCCTTTCTCTCTCTTTCTCTTTTCCTTCCCTTCCAGACTTTGGATTACAGAACATACATTAAAAGGTTGTCATGTGTATCCTTTTGCCTCTATTTAATGCTCAGTTCTAGGTTGGCATTAGTACCCTCGACAATTATTAGCACCCTGTTCCATTTTCTGGCTTACCTAACTTCTGACTCCCACACGTTTGTGATAATTTCCACCTTTGACAAGACCTCCTGATATATGTTTCACTTGACCTTGGATATTGGTATCATAACATGTACATATATATTTATGTTATGCAAATAAATGCAGTCATTCTGTATCTGTCTCTCTCCTTCTGGCTAATTTCACTCAACATAATCTTCTCCATGTCCATCCATTTATAGACAAATTTTATAACTTCATTTTTCCTAACAGCTGCATAGTATTCCATTGTGTAGATGTACCAAAGCTTCTTTATCCAGTCATCGATTTTCGGGCACTCTGGTTGCTTCCAGATTCTGGCTATTGTGAATAATGCTGCTATGAACATAAAAGTAGGGATAGTGTTTCCGCTGCGTATTTTTGGTTTCCCAGAGTAGATTCCCAGGAGTGGTATGGCTGGGTCAAATGGGAGTTCAATTTCTAGTCTTTGGAGGAAAGTCCATATTGTTTTCCAGAAAGGCTGTACCAGCCGGCATTCCCACCAACAATGGATGAGTGTCCCCTTTTCCCACATCCACGCCAGCACTTGTTGTTCTTGCTCTGTTGAATATGTGCCAGTCTCTGTGGTGTAAAGTGGTATCTCATTGTTGTTTTGATTTGCATCTCTCTGATGACAAGTGATGATGAGCATTTTTTCATATGTTTTTGGCCATTCGAATTTCTTCCTTGCTGAAGTTTCTGTTCATTTCTTGTCCCCATTTTTTGATGGGGTTGTTTGTTTTCTTCTTGTAAAGTTCTACCAGTGCCTGATATATCCTGGATATTAACCCCTTATCAGATGGGTATTGGGTGAATATTCTTTCCCATTCTGTGGACTGCTTTTGTATCTTAGTCACTGTTTCTTTTGAGGTGCAGAAGCTTTTTAGTTTCATGTAGTCCCATATGTTTATCCTTTCTTCTAGTTGCTTTGTTAGTGATGTTTCACCTTTGAAGATGCCTTTAACTTCAATGTTGTGGAGGGTTTTTCCTATATTTTCTTCAATGTACTTTATGGATTCAAGTCTGATATTGAGATCTTTAATCCATTTTGATCTGATTTTTGTGCATGGTGTTAGACATAGGTCCAAATTCATTTTTTACATGTCGCTGCCCAGTTTTCCCAACACCACTTGTTGAAGAGGCTTTCCTTACTCCATTTTAGACTCATTGCACCTTTATCAAAGATTAAATGATCATGTGTTTGAGGTTGGGTGCCAGGATACTCAATTCTATTCCATAGGTCCACAGGTCTGTTTTTATTCCAATACCATGCTGTTTTAATTACTACTGCCTTGTAGTACAGTTTGAAGTTGGGAAAGGTGATGCTTCCCATCTTCTTTTCCCGAGGATTGCTTTAGCTATCCTTGGGGGGTTTATTGTTCCATACAAATTTCAGGAGCGTTTGGTCAATTTCTTTGAAGAATGTCATCGGTATCCTCATAGGGACTGCATTGAATCTGTACAGAGCTCTAGGGAGTATTACCATTTTGACAATGTTGATTCTCCCCATCCATGAACAGGGAATGTGTTTCCATTTCCTTGTGTCCTCTTTTATTTCTTGGAGCAGTGTCTTATAGTTTTCTTTGTACAGGTCCTTTACATACTTGGGTAAGTTGATTCCTAGGTATTTGATTTTCTGTGGCATAATTGTGAATGGAATAGTTTCCTTAATATCCCTTTCTTCTCTTTCGTTATTTGTATATAGGGAAGCCACTGACTTTTGGGTGTTGATTTATTGTTTCTAGGAGTTTTTTGGTAGAGAGTTTAGGGTTCTCTAGGTATAATATCATGTCATCTGCAAATAATGATAGCTTGACTTCTTCCTTGCCTATCTGGATGCCCTTGATGTCCTTTTCTTCTCTGATTGCTATGGCAAGTACTTCCAGTACTATATTGAATAAAAGAGGTGAGAGTGGGCAACCTTGTCTTGTCCCTGATCTCAGGGGGAAGGCTTTCAACTTTTCCCCATTTAGAATGATGCTTGCTGTGGGCTTTTGGTAGATGGCTGTAACTATCTTGAGGAAAGTCCCTTCAGTTCCCATTTTCTGGAGCGTTTTAATCATGAACGGGTGCTGGATCTTGTCAAATGCTTTTTCTGCGTCTATTGAAAGGATCATATGTTTTTTATTTTTTCTTTTATTGATATGATGTATTATGTTGATTGACTTGCGAATGTTGAACCATCCTTGAATTCCCGGGATGAATCCTACTTGGTCATGATGTATAATCTTCTTGATGAGTCTTTGGATTCTGTTTGCTAGTATTTTGTTGAAGATCTTAGCATCCGTGTTCATCAGGGATATTGGTCTGCAGTTTTCTTTCTTTGTGTTGTCTCTCCCTGCTTTGGGTATCAGGGTGATATGTGCCTTGTAGAAGCTGTTTGGGAGTGTTTCTGTTTCTTCTATTTCCTGGAAGAGCTTTGAAAAAGGACTGACAGTAGGTCTTCCTTAAAGGTTTGGTAGAGTTCACTAGGGAATCTGATCTCCCTTTTGACCCAGCCATACACTCCTGGTAATATACCCTGGGAGGCCAAAACACACAGCAGAAACACCATCTGTACTTTTATGTTCATAACAGCACTATTCACAATAGCCAGAATCTGGAAACAACCAGAGTGCCTGAGAACTGATGAACAATGCTGTGGTGTGTGCCCCATCTACATCCCCTAGCATTGTTGGTTGAGGCACACCCAACTAACAACAACAATAAAGAAGTAGTTTTCTTCAACCATATGCTCTGCATGAGGTTTGCATTGAGTAGGCTTTCACAAATGAAGCTAATTTTCCTCCCCAACACATGCCATGTATTTATAGAAAACCGGTTCTTATTTTCTGTTATATTTTGTCTTATTTTTGTTTTAGTTTGGGGCTATATCTGACCCTTCTTGGGAACGACTCCTAGTTTTGTGCTTCAGGGTCACTCTCAGCTAAGCTCCAGAGAGCATGCAGTGCTGGGGATCAATTTTCATTTGACAACTTTATGATCAGTGAACTCCCAGCAGCATATTCTTGTTTCTCTCTAATCCCTTCAATTTCCCCATAGATACTCCTGGTAAGACTCAACTCAGAAAACTCATTTCCAGAAAGTTTTTCTGAGAGCCTAAAAGACAGTGAAGGGATTAGATCACTTGCCTAGCATGCTGCCAAGCCTGGTTCAATCCCTGGCACTGTAAATGTGGGCTTTGTGTACCACATTGAGCCCGAGCCCTGAGAACAGAGCCAGTAGTAAGTCCTGAGCATTCCCAGATATAATCCCAAAACAATAAAACAAGATGGAAGATTTTCCAGAATCAACATTCCATTCTGAGACTACAGAATAATACACATTAAGAACAAAAAATGTTGTGGAATTTCCCAGGCTGTGCTCAGGCAGTCCACGGGCCTCCTCTGGTGACAGTCATGTTAGAAGATTCAGTTTTAGGGTCTGAGGTGATAATTGGTCCCTGCAGTACCAGGAATCGTCAGACCCACCACAATAGTACTCAGGAGACTCCAGGGTTACATCCAATGGTGCTGGGGAGGGCCTTGTGGTTCCAGAGATAAAGACAGGGTTCTGCACACACAACACACACCCCTAACTCCTGTGTTATCTCTCTGTTCCAGAAACACATTCTTTTATGCTTCCAGAACATCCTATACATCATTCTAATGTACATAATAATCAAATTGAAAAGCTCTGTCTCTCCCTGACTTAATGTGCTTCATGAAGCAGAAATAAGCCTATTAACGAACTTTGTATTCACAGGTTCTAACTCAGAATGTAGCTCATAGTCAGCACTCAGTGAAGATCTGAGGGGTGTGAAGTGAATAACTAACTGATTTCATGAGTCAAGGAATGACTATGTGATGAATCCAAGGGGGAAAGTCTTCTTCCCACACACCATGCAAAGAACCAAAAGATCTTACCATGAATTTAAAAGACAGTTCTGAAGCTTGCTCATTGTGAGGACACTAGGAGAGTCAACTAGCTTCTTTCTTCATCTTATAAATAAGTCAGACCCATATATCTCCTGGTCTTTGAATGCGATCACCCTGGCCCCATGAGGGGAAAAACCATTTTAAATTATAGGCACAAAGTAATTGGCCAAGTAGCCTTTTGAAATAGAGCCAGAGCACAAAAATCCTAGAATAAAAAACTGAAGTAGATATTACATGTAGACTGCATCTCCAACCAACTGATAAGAATCATGTTGGCCATCCTCATAAAATAACTGGTATATCAGCATTCTCCCCTCGGATGG
This sequence comes from Cryptotis parvus, assembly GCA_021461705.1. Lineage (NCBI taxonomy): Eukaryota > Metazoa > Chordata > Mammalia > Eulipotyphla > Soricidae > Cryptotis > Cryptotis parvus. The sequence continues at coordinate 22,820 of JAJIBD010038299.1, read as the reverse complement.
TGAAGGTCACAGTGCAGGATGTGAATGGAGCCTCTTCCTTTATATTAACGTGCTCAGGACACTGCGCTGGCATTTCAGGCTGGTTTATGAAGGAACAGAAAAAGGTCAAGATTTTAGTTCTTTATCTTTATTATTGTCCTATTTATACAGCAAACAACCATGGGCCTTTTTCTCTGTTCATGGTGCTTAGAGACAAGAGTGGCACCTTCTCTCCTTCCAACAAAGTATATTAAAAAGGGAGGCAAAGGAAGCTAGGTCAAACTTTCTCAAAGTCGCAGGAAATGAGAAACCACAAGCAAAACAAAACAATTTTTTAAGATCTTTTAAGGGCAATATGAACTGTAATTTTTCTTGATAGAGCTCTTTTTTCTGGGGTGGGAGGCAGCTGGGAGATGTTGTCCATTTTGTATGCTTTTTTGGATAAATTTAGTATCTGGGGAAAGAGCTCTAGCGACCCAAGCCCTTGTCTATCTCATGTCAGTCAGTCAAGAAGGTGAGTAAAAGGCAAAGAAATAGTGGATTTTCTCTCAAGATGAAATTCTGCATTTTAAATTAGCCAAATAGAGAAATCCAGCCAAAGGAGGAGTGTGGAGTTAAAGGCATTTCGAACCATGACTCACAACCTGAAACTAATACAAAAATGGGCCATTCCTGGAACAATGAGCTCATTGTCACACTGGGGTGCCCTCGTGAGAGCAAGATTGAAACTTCCCTGGCACTCATCCCGCCCCAGCTGGGTGTTAGGAATAATAATGATGCTACCTGGTATGAAGGGAACATGGATGCTTATTCACAATGACAAAGGACTCAGCAGTTCAGCCTTTCTGAATCATTATTTTATAGAGGAGCTAAAAAGATACAGCTAAGCGGTCATTGGGTGTGACAGAACAGGACTGAAATCTTCATGATCCTGTTCTTCTGGCCATACAGCACTTTAAGGTTAATTAGGAACTTACAGTTGGAAAAATCTGGATTAACAGGTTGAAAGCTCACCTACTCCTTTCATGGTGGTTTGGTCAATTACCAAAAGCTGGTTAGCAATTTGAAGAGGTTGATTACCAGAAGACTTTCTAGAAAGAAAGGTAGTTTGAGAATATGAACTTGCCAATATTTTACTTAAATATCATTTTATAGAAATATTCCATCACCAAAGTCTCAGATTTTAAAAAAGAGCCAATACATTCCTCCGAAAACTAGATATTGAGCTCCCATTTGATCCAGCAATAGCACTCCTGGGAATATACCCTAGAGACCGAAAAACACATAGCAGAAACATTATCTGTACTTCTTTATTCATCTCTGCGCTATTCACTATAGCTAGAATCTGGAAACAACCTAAATGCCCGAGAACAGAGGACTGGCTAAAGAAACTGTGGTTCATCTACACTATGGAATACTATGCGGCTGTCAGAAAAGATGACATTATGAAATTTACCTGCAAATGGAGGGACATGGAGACTATCATGCTGAGTGAAATTAGTCAGAAGGAAATGGACAGATATAGAATGACTGCATTCATTAATACGACATAAATAGATACCAGTGTTTTACTAAATGTGGGAAATGGTAATGGCAGATTAAGACTCACCATTGAATATACACAAAGAGACTTCAGTGATAAACTCTAAATACCTGCAGGGCTAGCCACAATGTGTAAAATAAGAGGCTGAGAGATGCAGAGACAGAGAGAGAGACAGAGAGAGAAAGAGAGGAAACTGGGGTACCTGCTATTAAGGCAGCATGGGGGGGGGCAGGGGGGGTGGGGTACATTGGTGGTGGAAATGGGGCACTGGTGGAGGGATGGGTGCTGGTATACTGTATTACCAAGAAGCAATTATGATCACCTTTGTAATTGTATGTTTCACGGTGGTATAATAAAAAAAAGAGCCAATAGCCAAAAAGGAGAGAGAGAGAAAGAGAGAGAGAGAGGGTTGGAGAGAGAGGAGAGAGAGGAAAACAAGTGTCTGCCGTGGGAAGGGTGGTTGCAGGAAGTAAAGTGGGGACATTGGAGGTGGGAAGTGTGTGCATCCATGGAGAGATGGGTTTTGGGACATTGCATGACTGGAAACAATGAACAGCTTTGTAACTGTGTATCTCACTGTGACTCAATAAAAAATAATAAAATTTAAAAAAAGAAACACTGAGAGAAGAGAAGAATAGGCGTCATCAGATTCATGAGGGGCTAGTATCATTTTTGTTCAACACTTATCTGAGTTCCCATCCTTGTAACACAGTGTTATCTGCAGTCAGAGGTAGACAGTGTAGATATTGCTCAGCTAAAAGACTGAATAACTATATATCTATATATAATTATAGATATGTCATTTTATGTATTTATGTAGTGTAACTATACAGTCAATGATTAAAATTAATTATAATGTAGATAACTTTCTCATTAGAATCCAGGAACAAATGATGAGTAAATAAACCAACTTAGCTCAAAAATCAAGCTTCTCTCAATATCCTGAGCCCTCTGGTATGCTGTTTTAGAATCCAACAAAATCTATCTCACAGCTGCCTCATTTTTCTTAGCTAGAATTCTCCACATTGCCTCAGCAAATAACCTCAACTCACCGGTTTAGCCTAACAAATATCATTTAGTGTTGAAACCACAATAGGAAAGCACATTAAAAAACACACTGTGCACACATCTACCTAAATATAATGTGATTGTGATCCATTATATAGAATTTCTACTTTTATTTTCCATGGTAAAACTGGGGCAGATAAGTGATGATGCAAAAATAATTTATTTACAAGAGAAAACTTCTCTATCCAGAATTTTTTGAGGCATATCAGAATTTCTCTGCTTAAAAGCAAAAGATATATTGTAATCTTTAATTCATCTTATCATTAGATAAATCCTTTATCTTCTTCTTTCTTACTTCAAAGTGGCTCCAATTTCTACTTTCACCCTGATCTGTTTTTAAGACATAAACTATCAACCTAATAGAGTTACCCTTGAAATGCATCTGTAATGTATGAAGAAGCATTCAGAAGTATAAATTTTCTAAATAAAAGTGTCAAGCTTCTAGTAAAACTAAGATAGATTTATTTTTCTTTGTGTATCTGCTGTATAATTTGTTCCCACCCTTAAATGTCTTGCATAGAATACCAAGATTCACAGTATTTTTCCTAGCAGTAAACATTAGCTTAATTCCTCCACTTAAAATGATTTAACTCCTCAGCAGATGTCCTAAGCAGGCTTGGGGTATGTTCAGAGGCTCTCAGCAATTAACTATAGTCATGTCCAGGGATGAACAAACCCCTGGAATGCCTAACAGGGATTATTTAAGAGAAAGAAGGAAACAGACCAGTACTAGAATAATGATTTTGAAAACCTTCTTCATGTCTTTATAATGCAAAAGAGTCATGGTTTAAATAATGGATTATTATTTCGCAAATGCAGAAAATGCTAAAGTTCACCCCCTTGTCCCTATAAACAACACTGCAAAGATTTTATATATATATATATATATATATGTATATATATATTTTTTTCAGACTTTACAAAAGAGATTCCACTATTTATTCCAATTCAGTAGCAATACCTGAAGTCCTGGGTCCCTATTCTCAGATTAGAAGGAAAATATCTCTGCTCTTGTTTCTTAAGTTGTCAGTGGATAACTATTCCATATAATCAAAGAGCTATTGAGAGAAGTCAAGTATGTCTATAAACTAAGTTTAGTGCTGGAATCAAATAGAATTTACAGTGGTATTTGGGAATGCATATTTCTTTACTATACATCATAGTAATTAAGAATAAAATGGGTGGGTTTATGCAGATGAATTTTTATTAGTATTGCTTTTACTGTGGTACCAGTTAAAAATTAGGTGACAGATAATCCCAAGTAACATAGGTTGTAAGAGTAATTGATATTGGGTTTCTTTCACACATGAAAGATTTTGCCTGGAAGATATAATTCTCCTCTCAGACATCAAAGATGAGGTTTCCTTCAGGGAGAGATCTGGTTTCAAAGCTTAGAAAATCAATCCATATCATAGAAAGGAGAATTTGAACCCAGGACGAGATTCGCTATGTGGCTAATTAGTCTTCTTGGTCATCAGACTGTCCTGTTTTAACACTGGCCATCCTTGTGCAAAAAAAAAAAGCATATGGGGGGCTCTTGTCACAGATCACAGAGGACCTCTCCACATGCAGGAAGGAGGGTGTCTGTGGGCTAAAGGGGTGGGACTTGAGCAAACTGCACAAGACTTTCGAGGAGCAATCCTCATCCATGCTGGGCTGGGCTGGTCCTAGCTCTACCAACCTACCAGCCCCCTGCACCTCGGGCTCCCCTCCTATGTCACCTTTCCCGTCAGTCAATATCTGCTGTTCACTCATTCTAGGGGCCAGGGAAATCGTTCAACGGGCTCCAGCTTGTACAGATGTCCCCAAATAGGCTCCTTGGCATCACCGTCCTGCCCCTCGGGCACTGCAGGTTTTCTCATACTTCACCCCATTCCTTAACTATATGGTGCACCAGGGATGGGATCTGCCTTTGTGCAACCACAGTTTTCTTTTTTCTATTTTCAGGTGGATGTTTTATGTGTGTGTGTGTGTGTGTGCATGCGTAGCATACGTGCATGCGTGCATTTTTTTTTTTTTAGTCACAGCCAGTAATGTTCAGGATTTCTCCTGGACTTCCCTCAGAGATCACTCCTAGTGGGGTTCAGAACCAGATGGAGTGCCCAGGAAGACAGCTAAAGATCAAAGCCCAAATCCTCAACTGTCATATTTGAAGAACATTCTATATTTAAATGAGTATTGAATGACTTAAAGTTTTGCAGTACCTTGCTAGAGTGGAAAAATATTGAGTTTGCAGAATAATTTAAACAACATGATCACTGTCTCTAAAACAAAAGTATAGATACATACATACATGCATACACACACATTCATTTCCTTTTTTAAAAATGTTACTGACCAGAAGAAATATGCACAAAATGATAACAGCAAACGATTTCCCCATAGCAGGAACGAGAGGGAAACATCTGTGAAGAAGTTTCTTCTGAAGCCATGGTGAGGCCAGAGGGAAGGACAGCAGGCAGCGGGGCTCTGCAAGGAGCAGGAAGAGGCACACCAGGCACCAGTGAGCAGCCCGCTGCAGGTAGGAGGGTTCAGTTCAGAAGCACAAGGAAGGAACCTGGGCTGGCCCACTTACAAAGTGCTACCTTGCCAGCAGGGAAACCTCAGGCCCTCTGGTGCTGCAAATGAGCGTGCAACCCCAGTGTGCACATGTGCAAATGAAAGTCAGATGCACAAGTCCTGCAAAAACAAGGCTGTACTACACCAGAACTAACATGTGTGACGGCTCCCTACCCATGTGTGCACAACCCGCACTCATCACAACATTAAAAGATGAGGAGAAGGGAAGAAGTCAAGCACACACACACACACACACACACACACACACACATACACAAACTCTCACACACATGTACACACTCTCTCTCTCTTTGAGGGTTAGATTGTGACTGAACTCTTGAGACAGAGAACTTTGATCAGTTCTCAACCTTTTCCTAACTCCTTTGACTTGATTTCTCCTCTCGCCCTCTCCTCAGCTGTCCTACTGGCTAGCCTCATAATGTGCTACCATCAACACCCATTTATGTGGTTTCACCTGGGCCCCTAAAATACCCTAGGAGCCCCCTGGGGCTATAAGTGTTTCTCACCCAGTTGAGAAACTCTGCTTTCTTTAGATGATCAATGACCCTTGAGGTCAAGCTTGACAACTGACAATCAGGAACATAGTTGGAGAGCTTCAAGGACAGACAGGGCTGGAATCGCAAGGCAAATAGGGACATATTCACATGAAGTAAGAGTATGGTTTTGGAAGCACATGAAATAGCCACCACCAGAGGACAGAAAAATAAGAACATAGGGTCAAAGGCAGGAGGTTGAGCAATGCTTACACTAGACAGAGAAGTGCAGGGCAAGGAGGCAGAAATTAGGCAACAAGGTAGGCAGGAAGGAAGGCCAGGAAGCTGGAGACAGATGGCAATGTGGAATAATTTAAAGGAGACAAAGAGGAAAGAGAGAAGAGGTCAGCAGAATCTGTGGTGTTCTGGGCTCTGAGTTTCTCCACCAGAAGGAGTTTATAGCGGTCCTCTCATGTTTTTGTTCTCTCTCTCTTTTGAGGGAGTATCTTTTAGAGACACTCCCTATATTGGGGCCTAATCTATTATCTCAAATAAAGGCAAGTCTGATCATAATGGGGACTGGGAGAGAGTAGGTTGAAAGGAGACAATAGGGTATAGTGTCGGAACATTGTGTGCTCAAATCCCATCACTATGGGTACTATAAAAAGTATCATTATTTTTACTATACTGTAAAAAGAATCATTTTTTTACTAAAAAGATACAAAAGTATCTTTTGATACCTAAAAGATAAATATAATAACCCTGGAATGTTTCTTCCGTTAGAAATCCAAGGAGGTAGGAGCTGATAGATTGAAAAAACAAATAGGAGAAAACAAAGATATTCTCTCCCTCGACTGTCAATAATCAGTTCTGGGAGAAAGATGTAACTTACTGGAACCTAATGATAAGTGTGAGCTAGTTCTGATTTAATCAAATTAATTACTGACAGGAAGATCTTGATTATCTCAAAGGATCCATAGAATCATGGTCATTCAGGAGCAGGAGACTGACCCCCTCCCTTCTCCTCCTACCCCCACAAAAGAGACAAAAACACATAATGGTGTCCAAGAAGAGAAAATATTGGTACCACTGCCTAGCCCTTAAGTAGAAGAGTGCTATATGGGACTTTTTTGTTGTCTGGGAATTACAACTAGTTTGCAGAGCTGAAAAATAGTAGTATTAGTAGCAGCAGCTGCAGCAGCAGTAGTAGCCAAGCTGCTGTTGCAGCAGTAGTAGTAGTAATAGTAGTAGTAATAGCAGCAGCAACGTGGTAGTAGTAGTAGTAGTAGTAGTAGTAGTAGTAGTAGTAGTAGCAGCAGCAGCAGCAGTAGAAGCTAAAGCTGCAGCAAGCAATAGCAGTAGCAGTAGTAGCAGTAGTAGCAGTAGTAATGGTAGTGGTAGTGGTGGTGGTGACAGTCAACCCATACATTCCAAAGAGCTGATAGTACAGAAACTCTTTACTTACATGTGCTGACCCAGGTTTGATTCCCGGCATCCTCTATCATCTCCTTAACTCACCAGGAGTGAACTCTAATCAACAGAGCCAGGAGTAGGCCCTTATCACAGTCAGGTGTGGCCCCAAAACAAAGCAATAAATAAAAACAAAGAGCTGATTTGTTCCCCATCCACCCATCATAAACCTCCAATCTTTCTTCACAAAATCATAAACTATGCTGAGCTCTTACATAGGGAGGCCCAGGGTCTGTCTGGTCTTCTGAGCACAAAGCTGGGAGGAAAGACTGAACACTGGTAAGTGTGGGTCAAATATAATACAAAAGAGCTAGGAGGGTTGAAACAGCCACCAAATGTTGGCATCTTTCACCCTCTCCCCGTTAACAGACACAGCCAGGTTGCGTGACCAGGACTATCAGGTTGAAATCCAGTGTCAACTGGCTGTAAACCCGCCCCTGTGACAGAGCGCCATGATTTGCAGCTGGAGGACTGAGGGCACAGCTTCCACTGGGGCTCGCTCTTAAGGTTTCCTCCATTTGTCACCCCATGGCCCTCCATTTTCAAAGCTAGAAACAGAGTTCTGCCTCAACCTCCGGGAAGAGCCCAGTCCCTTTTAAGCACATTCCCTGACAAGGTCAAGTCTTTGTTTTCTTTCTGCAACCAAGGAAACATTGGCGTTACTAAGTCATGGAGATTTTCGTGTTTGTTTTTCTCTGAAAAACTGCACAATTTGAACTTTCAGGTTGGACTTTTATGCTGACATTAATCTTTATGTGTGATGTGAAGGGGGCTAAGTGTAATGAGGTATAATTGACATGCAGAAGTACACTAGTGTCAGGTGTACAACCAAACAGTTGGTATTTGTTTCAACTGTGAGACGGTGCCTGAATAAGTAAGTCCCCTAATCCTTGTCCTCATCTGTAGTTACAAAATTTCTTTTTCTGACTCTGACTTTTAAGATATCATTGTTTTAGAAACTTTCAAACAGGAAGTACAGTATTACTTAAGGTAGGAACTCTGTTGCAGAATAATACCTCTATAATTAACTGACTTTATAATCAAAAGTTTGTGCCTTTGACTCCATGAAGGAAACATTTTTGGAGGGGGAGGTGATGCTGTGGGATTTACTCCAGGCTCTGTGCTTAGGAATTACCCTGGAAGTGCTCAGGGAACCACTGAGCCAGGGATCAGGGATGCCAGGATCGAACCCAGATTAGCCTTGTGCAAGGCAAGAATCTTACCCAGTCTCCAGCCCACTTTCCGAACCTATTTTGCCCACCAGATCTATTCCCACAGCTGACAATCATAAATTTGTTATCTATAGCTATGAATTTGGATTTAGGGGACTTGGATTTTGGTTTTCTTCGATTCCACATGTAAATAAGGCCATGTGCCCTTTGTATTTCCTCTAATTTATCTCATTTAGCGTGTTGGCCCTCAAGTCCATCCATGCTGCTGAAAAAATGTCATCATTTTGTTCCTTCTTGTTTGCTGAATAGTATCCTATTCTGAACAACAATAATTAGATGTGTGTATATATAAATATATATATGTATTTGACATTTTCTTTTATCCATGTGTCCACTGATGAACAATAAAGATGATTTCTTGGCTATTGTAAATAATGTTGCACTGAACATGAGGATGTTTTCTCAAATAATGTTTTGCTTTTATTCAGATAAAAGCCCAAATGGGGAATATTACTGAAGTCCCAATACCGCTTTTCATAGCTGCTGCACCAATTTACATTCCCACCAAGACTGGTAAGAGTTACCTTTTCAGCTCATCCTGCCCTGTTAGTCATGTTTATCTTTTCATGATAACAGTTCTAAGAGCTGTGAAGTAAAGTCACACTGAGGTAGCTTGTTGTTTGTTATTTTCCCCTTGCCCTTCCCTTTTGTCATCTGGCTTCTGCTATGACCAGTGGAACTTATGTGGTAGCAGGACTCCAAGGACTCTGGTTGTGATGCACTGGAGACTACACACTCCCCATGTAAGTTGGTGCTAAAGATCCTGAGCAGCAGTTACTGTGACTTCTGAGGGTGTGTGAACACCGCTGAAAACCTCATCAACTTCAAGTTTGCCTGGCAGACGCTCTGCCCCCTGAGCTAGCCTCTGGACGCTTCACTTTGCATTTTCCTGGTGATGAGTGAATAGAAGCATTTCTTCAAGTATATATTGTCCATTTATGTCTATTTTAGGAAAACATTTATTCCAATCCTTTGCCCATTTTTTTTTTTTTTTTGGTGGCTTGACTTTTTTTTTAAGTATTTTATTATACCACCGTGAGATATACAAATAAAAAGATATACAATTTAAAAGTTCATGTTTGGGTTTTGGTCATACAGTGTTCCAGCACCCGTCCCTCCACCAGTGCCCATCTCCCACCACCAACGTCCCCGGTTCCTCCCCCTTCCCCAGCCCACCTCCATGGCAGGTTCTTTATTTCTTTCCCTTTCTCTCTCTTTCTCTTTTCCTTCCCTTCCAGACTATGGATTACAGAACATACATTAAAAAGGTTGTCATGTGTATCCTTTTTGCCTCTATTTAATGCTTAGTTCTAGGTTGGCATTAGTACCCCCGACAATTATTAGCACCCTGTTCCATTTTCTGTCTTACCTAACCTCTGACTCCCACACGTTTGTGATAATTTCCACCTTTGACAAGACCTCCTGATATATGTTTCACTTGACCTTGGATATTGGTATCATAATATGTACATATATATTTATGCCATGCAAATAAATGCAGTCATTCTGTATCTGTCTCTCTCCTTCTGGCTAATTTCGCTCAACATAATCTTCTCCATGTCCATCCATTTATAGGCAAATTTTATAACTTCATTTTTCCTAACAGCTGCATAGTATTCCATTGTGTAGATGTACCAAAGCTTCTTTATCCAGTCATCGATTTTTGCGGGCACTCTGGTTGCTTCCAGATTCTGGCTATTGTGAATAATGCTGCTATGAACATAAAAGTAGGGATGGTGTTTCCGCTGCATATTTTTGGTTTCCCAGAGTAGATTCCCAGGAGTGGTATGGCTGGGTCAAAATGGGAGTTCAATTTCTAGTCTTTGGAGGAAAGTCCATATTGTTTTCCAGAAAGGCTGTACCAGCCGGCATTCCCACCAACAATGGATGAGTGTCCCTTTTTTCCCCACATCCACGCCAAGCACTTGTTGTTCTTGCTCTTTGAATATGTGCCAGTCTCTGTGGTGTAAAGTGGTATCTCATTGTTGTTTTGATTTGCATCTCTCTGATGACTAGTGATGATGAGCATTTTTTTCATATGTTTTTTGGCCATTCGAATTTCTTCCTTGCTGAAGTTTCTGTTCATTTCTTCTCCCCATTTTTTGATGGGGTTGTTTGTTTTCTTCTTGTAAAGTTCTACCAGTGCCTGGATATATCCTGGATATTAACCCCTTTATCAGATGGGTATTGGGTGAATATTCTTTCCCATTCTGTGGACTGCTTTTGTATCTTAGTCACTCGTTTCTTTTGAGGTGCAGAAGCTTTTTAGTTTCATGTAGTCCCATATGTTTATCCTTTCTTCTAGCTGCTTTGTTAGTGATGTTTCACCTTTGAAGATGCCTTTAACTTCAATGTCGTGGAGGGTTTTTCCTATATTTTCTTCAATGTACTTTATGGATTCAAGTCTGATATTGGGATCTTTAATCCATTTTGATCTGATGCCCAGTTTTTTACCTGGAAGTTTGGGGTTTTGTTTCACTGTTAATTTTGTGACTTCTTTATGTCTACCCCCCAGTCAGGTATAATTATCAGCACACCTTTTTTTATTCCATGTTGTCTTTCCATGCTGCTGATGAATATCTCTGCTGTACAGAATCTTTTCTTTCAATGTCATTCCATGTTTTTGTTTGTTTGGACTACACCCAGCAGTGCTCGGGGCTTCCTCCTGGCTTTATGCTCAGATATCACTTTTGATAAATGCAGTTGACCATACGAGGTGCTGGATTTGAAACCAGGTTGACTACATACAAGAAAAGCACCTTCCTACTGTACTATCTCCCTGCCTCCAGATGTCATTCTAAGTGGAGAATGTAGGAAGAGTAGCTGTTGTCCACCCTCAGTTGGACAGTCTCTGATATAGCATATTTATTCAAGTGCCCTCCATACCTTTTAGAGAGAGGTACCAGGATAGTTGGGGAGCAGCAAGAATACCCTATCACTTAGCATGGTCAGGATGTTGATCTGCCCAAGAACATTGCACAATGAGGTCAGTTTTAATTAGACTTTTCAGTATGACATCCAGGAAATTTGTTCTCTGTAGCTGTATCTGAAGGAGTCAGAGTTACGGGAGGATCAGAAAGCATCAAGTAAATGAGTTTCTCATGTCAGAAAGCTGGGAGGACACGCACTCCCATAATTCCTTCCAGACATGCCCTGTAAGATGCCCCAGTGGAATCATCCACACCCAGGAAGAAATTCCAACAGCAACAGATAAATCAAGGCATGTGCCCCTATTCTGAAGTCATATCAACCCTTATCTCAACTACACAGAGATTCTATAGCAGAAGGTTAAAAAGAAAACAAATGACCACCACCCTCTTATCCAGCATCTCCACTCCTGCAATTAGGTCAGGAAGCGAATGACACAAGCCCTAAATCTAATTCCATATTACATCTTCACCTGACCTGACAGTGTATTTTGATGTGTGTCATAGTGACAAGCTATGAAATCTACTCACCAGAGCAAAATGGAGAGGCAGCAATGCATATTTGGGCTGCCGTGTGGAAAAGATTGAAGGCATTCCATGCATGTTCTCACCAAATTCATACTATAATAACTAATAAAACAGTTGCACGTAAAGCCAGTCTGAATGCTCAGCGTTTGGGAGTGGAGTATGCTTTATTTCCATTACCTCTAACAGAGGGAAGAGATTCAGGGTGGCCCAATTACCAGAGAGATCAGACACAATAAAGTAGTGAACTAAATTTCACTAAGTGTGTACATGTGTATGGATAGGCCTAAATGATCGTGAAACAGAGAATGTGTTCACATATGTGTGCATATGTCACTGTGGGTAGATCAACATGTGCTACATTGAGGACAGATATGTTTGGGAAGAGGGAGACAGAGGAACATGAACCAAGGCTTAAGAAAAGCAAAAATATATCGTAAACAAAATGAGGTAGGTATCATGAGCTCTAACTGGCAGAAAAATTCAGAGCTCAAAGAAAGGAAGATGGGTAAAATATGGGAAGTTTAGTTTCAATTTGAATTCTCATTTAGATTCAAGTGATCTTAATCTTGAAGAAGATCCAACATGATGGGCCGTTATGAGGTCTGCAGAGTTGCTAACTCTATTCCCTCCTAAGCCATTTGTCTCACGCTTAGTTGCATAATTTTCCACAGCTGTTGTGCAATATAACTACTGATGTAATACTGAGCCAATTTCTCCCAGCCAGTCCCCTACTTCCAAGGAAACTAATAGAAAGAGACAGCACTAGGATTTACACTGCAAACTCTGGAGAGTCTGCAAATTAGGTCAAGGTGTTCGTACTGTAGGAATAGCTCAGACTTGTTACCATCTCTGTGTCGCTTGGTACTTCGTCTTTCTTCTTCTTGCAATAGCACCACTCTCTGACTTATGAAGAAAGCTACTTCTTTCATATTTCATTTCTCTCTCTCTTCTTTTCTGTCTCTTTAAGAAAAAAAGCTTAAAGAAGTTTAAAAAGTGCATTTATTTTAGCCACAACTTGCATGAATAGTTATGCAACAGTCTTTGATTCCATAAAGAGAAGGGCCTCCTATTTCCATCTTCTTATGTCTCCCTGAAAGCATTTTACAATTATTTTTTGTCCTCTGTTTTCCCAATTGATGACTTAAACACCACTCCTGAGAGGCAGCTGTTTGCAGAATATTGCACCGTCTATTGAGTTTACGAGAATTGTGACTGTTGGCATAAGCGACCTTTACAGAGATTGACAGGCAATTTCATTCCAATTTGCTGACATACAGAGGAAGTAATTTCTCTCAGTGTGTCCCTTCATCCAAGAACATGAACAATCAAAGTGTCACAGACTTAGAGTTAGAAGAGTTCTCTTCCACTATTTGTGTCAAACTCCTAGTTTTATATGGGGAAAGCTGACGCCCAGAGATACTCTGTTCTTTGTTAACTAATCACCTTGAGCAGAACTGCAATTAACTCCTTTCCATCCTGATTCTGAGTTACAGCCTCTTGATCCTGCTCTGTGTGGATCTCTGAAATGTTGATTTTATTGATGTTGAAATACTCGTACATTTGCCCAGGTGTTGGTCTCTGTGAAGTTTTCTTCTTACACTCTGAATAAAATGACTCCTAGATTGTCTTTATTAGGTATGTAATCTATAACTGTAGTTTAGTAAAGTCCAACTCGGCTCATCAGGCACATTAACGTAATGAGAAAGGTAATGCTTTTTTTAGAAGCTAAGTAATATAGGATACATTGAATAGCATATAAAATTGATGGGAACTGTGAGGAAAGTAACCCACAACGGGCAAGGTCCAGCCTAGTTTGATTTGTAGCTGCCAGAAGGAAGTGTTTCAAGAAATATTCTCAGCTGATAAATTGGGTGACAGGCAGTAAATTTTGGTGTTGCAAGTACTATGAGTGTATGCTTGAGAGCAAAGGTAGAGTAAGCTAAGTCAGAACCAAATTAAAGGAAAGGGGTGATAGAAGGAAAAAGACGTCTCCCAAGGAAGTTAGGAAAAGTGAATGACAGTACATGTCCAGACATTTCATCTGTCCTATTCATAAGAGAATAAGTCAAGCTACCAAAAGTGGCTATGTGTCGGGAACGCCGCCGGGTCCTCGACAGTGTCAGGACAGAGGTTGTCTTCTACCTCCGAGGACGCGGGAGAACAGATGAAAACTCACGAGTCCGGTGCAGTTCCAAAATGGCTTTTAATAGTACAAAAGCTCTTCCACAGCACTAGAAGATGGAGCAAAAGGTCAAAGAGCAAAAGACCAAAGCCAAAAGCCAAAAGCCGCAGGAGCCAAAAGCTGAAGGCTGAGGAACCAAAAGGCAAAAGGTGAAAAGGGCCTCAAGTCAGCCCCTTATATACACCAAAAGTAACTCAATCGGGAGGTTGTCATGCCAACAAAGAACCCTTAAACAGAGTGTAGTGCCACACCCTATTGTAGGTATAAACAAAGGTTACACCAAGGACTAATCCTGAGATTATCTCTTATGTAAAAACACTGGAGAGAGAGGGGGGCTGATATAAAGTAATACATCTTAACTTCATGAGCTTCATGTAATCTAGATGGTACCCACAAGGCCCTTATTATTATCTGCACCAGGGTGATTCTGAGTATCTTGTTCTCATGTACTGAAAGGGTCATACTCGCCTGCTTAGAGCAAACTAGTATGATCCTTCCTATAGTCTTCCCTTTAGTCTCAGCGTAGCCAGGGTGGTAGTCTCCTGGTAAATTCCTAACTGTCCCACGTTGTGCAGTGGGTATAAAGAGGAGCTATGCCCAATCTAGAAAACATAGAAGTCTTAGTAGATGTATAAGTCAGTAGTTATTCAATCAAGGTGACTTCTGTAACTGCCACACCCTCTAGTAGTGTTTACATAGAAGAGAGATCTCATTAGAATGAACATTGGCTTAAATAAGATTAAGCTGGGAGTGAGCAAAACAACAAAACTCCCAGATTAGCTAAACATGTCCTCCAACAACTCCCCTTTTTTGTTTACAAAATATAAAAAATACAAAGTATTCTAAATAATACATACAGAGGAGAGAAACAGAAAAGGAACAATTCCATTACAAGGTAATATCATATGTTGTCCCAATGTCCGAATTAATCTTGAACCGAGTAAAGTTCATGGTAAAATGTCTCTGGCTGTTTGATCATAACAGACTACAGCCTGTATTGTCCTAAATTAGTGAGAGTCAATTTCCCATGAAGTCACATCTCGGAACAAGGTCTGAAGACTGAAGAACTGATTCTGGAACAGCAGCATTGGTGAAGACAGGAATGAGTCTCGCGAGAGCAATCATCAGGGACTCGGTGTATTATCAGGAACACTGGATCAGGTTTCATGAGCACTGGAACAAGTATCTCGAATTCTGGAACTGGAGTCTTGAGTGCTGGAACAGGTGTCCTGGAACATCGGTGTGGGCGTCTTGCAGGGCTTCTTCAGCAAGGGAACATTGGCACCGGTAACTGTACCTGTAGCTTAGGCGAGACAAAAACACTTTTCGAGGTTAATCACAAGTAGAGATTTTAAGGCTTTGTAGGGATCCAAGTCTGGGATGGAGAGAAGAATATAAAGAAGCTCCAACATGGGTGGAGCAGGGAAATAAGTATGAGAGTTGATGATTTTAAAATTGATGATCCTAGTGGATCAGCAGTGGAGCTGATGAATGTAATAGAGGTTTGTAGTGGTTAGAAATTGAGAAGGTAGTAGTTGAGACATAACATAGACACAACATTAATCACAAACATAATGGTGGCCACCACATGCACACACACCGCACATACATTTGATCGATCAATATCTTACAGCTGTATATGTGACCCATTTAGGGTGATAAATGGTAACGAGTCAAGCGCTTCATGAATAGAAAGCCGGCAAATGATGGTGAGAAAGTGTCTTTTCCTGTGAATAGAGCATTGGGAAAAAATTAGTTTTGCAAATTATTAAATTTTTAGCAAGCACTGTTTTTAGGAGTCTCGGAGTATTGAGCACTGTAGCACAGGTTTACTGGATTCGGTTATCTCATCCTGTGAACAGAATCATTAGAAAACAATTTTTCATTGATTTAGCAAACATTTTTGTAATGAGCACTGTGCCTGAGAGTCCACCCATTTTTCCACCCTTTTTTTTGTAAGAAAGAAAATATTTAGGCTGTAATGCAAGATATTAGACATGAACCATGATCACAGACTGCAAAACAAGATCATTATTAAAATGAACCAATCCAGGAAGTTTAAACAGCAATTTGCAATTTAAAATTTAAGACTTTATATTGAAAGAATTAGTTGTTTTCTGATTCTTGGGAGAATTCTAGTCTTAACAAGTCGCAGAGGAACCCAGAGTTTCTTGGCAGGGTTATCGCCTGTAGAAATGAAAGCATAGCCTCTTCCCGAATGAGGAGATGACCTGCAATCCATTTATCATCAATTTTCACCCAGATAGGTGAATTGACTGTTTTTTGAGTTTGCATCTTCTTGAAAGTGACGCTCAGCCGTGTATAGGGATCTCCTTGAGGTATATTTAGGAAGTTTAAGGTGAATAATGTTAAAGATAAAAGAATCCATTGGGAGGCATACTTGTTTTCGCGTTTTTAATAGCTGAGTTTTAAGCTGTCTGTGGGCACGTTCTAACTATTCCCCTTGTCCTTGTGGATTATATGGAATTCCTGTAGTTGTTTGATCTGCCATTCCTCGCATAAAAGGATTTGAAGGGTTTGCTGGTGTAAGCAGGACCATTATCTCGTTTTTATGGTATGGGGAATACCAAATGACGTAGAAGCACTGGAGTAAAAATGAACAAAACAGATTTAGCTCTTTCAGACGCTCATAGGAACAGCCCATATGAACCGGAATATGTATCGTTGACCACATGAAGGAAAGGTTTTTTGGGAAATAGGTTAGTATGAGTTATATCCATCTGCCTTACAATTGGTTTGTCTGTAAACCTCGAGGATTTGCTCCTGCTACATGAGATGTACAATGTAAAGGAGCACAGACAGGACTGTTGGCGGACAATTTGGTCTAGCTTGTCTCCATGGGATGCCATGGTGTACATGAAGGCGGCGGGCATTTGTATGTAGAGTCTAAGTTGCTCTTCCTCAGCCAGTGTAAATACTGGTGCTGCCAAGAGATCTGCCGCTTCGTTCCTCGAAACCATTGGCCCGGGAGTTACGGGCTGTGAGAACGGATGTGGGAGATGTGGCAGGGGAAAATTGTTCTATTTGGGCTCCGGAGGAGATCTTGTAGTTTATGGAGCAGCTCCTGAATTATAGGATTGCCAGGCATTTAAAGAAGCAGTGACAATTCCAGGAAATAAACCAGCTACATATGCAAAAGGGTGAAATCCACTCACCACAATACATGGGCCAGATATACAGTGGATAGTAAATGTATCAAGGTGGCGAGTTCACTTGTTGAGCAGATTTATAATTTGTATGCACAGTAGTGGTCAATGAAGCACTCCATAATTCCACCCCTTTCTGATGAGGAGCCATCAATATACACAATGGAGCATCAGGAATGGGAGGAGAGCGGATATTTGTGGGGAAATTACAAAAGGTGTTATTTCAAGAAATTCGCAGGTTTTTTTCCAGCTGGGTAATGATAAGATATTTCTCCTGAAAAATCTGCTAAAGCTCTCTGAAGGATTTCACTGAGTGGTAAAAACAGCTTCAATTTCTTTTTTTTTTTTTTTAGGGTCTAGGTAGTACCTGAATTACATGGGGATCATGTCCAAGTAATACTTGGGTTCTTGATCTTCCCTAAATTGTAGGAGTTAGCTATCATCTCAAGGTATATGGTAGCAGTACGATTCTGCTTGTTAGGTGAGTAAGCCCATTCTAGCTGTCCAGATAATTGGGGCATAGCGGCAGTTTGAGACTCGGGTGAGTAAGCCGGAAGACCTGCAAAACCATGCCTTTTCCTCGGGGATTAAATCTGGAGAGGTGCGATTTTTTTGAAGCCGATCCACGAAAAAATCTAGTCCCTTCTGAGGCTTTAGGAGTTAGCTGGCATTGGCTATTTAAAAGCAGGATCACCTTCAAGGGTGTGGAACAGGTTACTGAGCTCACAGTTAGGAATACCAAGGAGGGGGCACCCAGTTGATATCCCCCCAGCAGTTTGTGGAAAAAAATCATTCAAGGTTTTGAGCCCTTTCTGACTAATGCCAATTTTTTGAGGCGCGCTGCTGTAGTGCGGTCAAAACTAGCCGCCCAAATATTTCATATGGAGGCTGCATCTTGAATTTTCCGGAGCTACTTGTAAGCCCAGCCCCTCTGGTAAAACTCGTCTTACATCATTATATAAATTCTGGAGATCCTCTCGGAATTATCACAAGCTAGCAGGATATCATCCATGTAGTGGATGATGTACCTCTGAAGAAATTTAGCACGATAAGATTCGCAAAACCTCATCAACAAAGTGTTGACACACCGTAGGTGAATTAGTCCTTCCTTAGGGGCAATACTGTCCACTGAAACCTCACGTGAAAGGACCTTTATGATTAATGGAAGGGACTGGAAAATGGAAACCTTTTTTCGATCATCTGGGTGGATAGGTATGCTATAAAAGCAGTCTTTTAGATCTATGATAATTAGCGGCCAATCCTTAGGAATAGCTGCTGGAGAGGGTCCAGGTTGTAGGGCTCCCATGGGGATCATAGTAGAATTTACATTTCCTTAAGTCAATCAACCATACATTTACTGATTTTTCTGTCAATTACAAAAACAGGAGAATTCCATTCTGAAAACGTTTCCTCAATATGTCCTAATTTCGGCTGTTCTTCCACTGTGATTTGTTGGCGCCTCTAACTTTTTTGAAGTATTGAAAGTACACTGTGAATCAATCCCTTATAGGTTTGTCAGACTTCCACTGAATACAGGATCGGAAATTGGTGGTGCGCAACTGTGACTAATTAAGGAATTACTCGATTGACTTATTACTTGGAGCTGTTGAATTGCTTTCGGCAAGGAGGTGGGCGGTATGTAGTTACTGCCCCACTGCTCCATGTCTCGACCCCATAAAGTTGAAGCATAGGGGCTATATAAGGCTGGACCATGGCCACATTCCCCTTCAGGAGCCAATACGGCAGCCACCCTCACTCTATCGAGGAGAAAGGAGGAGATATTGCCTACACCCGCTCGGAGCTATAGGACACTTTCTTTAGGGCCCACTTAGAGGGCCAATACTTGAGTGGAGATTATGGATATCTTTGCCCCCTGTATCCAACATGCCTTTGAATTTCCTTTATAAATTTTGATGGGTATAACTGGCCGCTTGGCCTGAGAAATTCTGGTAGTGTACTAACTAGATAGTTAGAAGGTGGCTGGTGGGCTTGGTTCTGTGTGGCTGCTGCACCAATAATGAGATTGGCAGAATGGTTGGTACTGTTTAAGCCACCAGCTGTAGGGTGTTCGGACTCGACTACACGGATTCTCAAAAAATAATATTTACCAAGTGGTTCCCTTTTTTAAAGGTCCATTAGTTGGCACAGATATTGACAGTATTATCTCTCCAAATTCAGGATCAGAGTCGAAAATGCACCATAATTCCCTTAAATTTCAGCTAATCCTCCCCCTGATTAAACCCATACCGAGGGCAGGTCTTTTTCATCCCTGTTTTTAGCATGGGGTCTGACTGGTATATTAGGTGACAGTCTTAGGGCGGAGAATATTCCCAGTTACCCCACTGCACCTGATGAGTGACCAAGAGCTTTTATTGACTGTATTTCTGGATTCTGATTCGAGATAATAGACAGGTGGAAGAAGGAGGAGAGCCGTCGTTAGCGGGCTGGGGCTGACCCTTTTACCAGTTTCGCATTTAGGGGAGCATAAATGTTTTTGGAGCCTGGGGCTTGTGCAACCTGGGAGGAAGTCCCATATAACATTTCCTATAAAGGATTATTCAATCTTGCCCTGTCTTGATAGTTTTTTTTAGAAGATGGGTAATCTCTGGTTAGTAATCCTTGTTTCCGTAGCTAAAGCGGTTATCTGTCAGTGAAGCCTGAGGCGGTGTTACCGCCTCGAGGAACCCGATAATCTCATTATGTTTTTCTTTTCACCACTTGGGCATGGTCAAGGTGGGAGGGACCTCCGAGGTTGGGCGCATGATTAGTCAGATGTTTCACGGTTCATTTTGTTTGCATCCTTTGAGTTTATTGTTTCTCCCTAGACCTTTTGAATTTCTTCTCTCTCTGTTCTTCTGCTGTATGGGATTATTTCTATATCATCTCTGTATTTATGGGAGTTGAAAGCCGACATTTCTACAGACCTTTAGATACCCCACTTGAGGTCAATCCTTTTCCTTAATAATATAATACTCGACATTTTTGATTAGCATTCTCCTTATGCTAAGTTTCGTTTTAGGATTTCTTGGGTGGTTGGGTCTTGAGACCTGTCTTTGGATTGTTTCACACAATCTCCCAGAAAATCAAAAGTATGGTTTCATCACGACCCTGGTAAATTTTACCTATAGCTACCTAAAAATTCTGGGTCGGAACCTACTCTTTCCCACGCTTTTTATCTGTCTCTCCGAACAATTTTAAAAATAGGTTCAGGTAATGTACAAACTTGTTTTGTTTTTCTTTTCCATTCACCTTCACCTTTAGCATGGCAAAAGTTATAGTATGGCCGATTCCTTTTCTCTTAAGGTATCAATATTCTGGTTAACTTCCCATCTGCATACCACATATACCATTGCATGTACTGTGATTTGTTTTAAGACAAATGGGCTACCCTTTCAAAGTCTACTCCCCAATCACCCACTGCCAGTCATTTCGCTCCAATCAGCTAAATATTTTAGATATAAGGACTTGATATTGGAAACCTTCATAAAGCCTTCCTAGCCGGGTTGTACTGCCTCCATTTTTAAGTCTTCATGAATCGCGTTTTTTACTTTATCTGGAATTGGTCATGAGAAAGATTACTGGGCTTTGCTCTTTGACTTCCGAGCTAATCTGTTCCTCCCTTCTTCCTCATCAGAGCTTGTGAGTATCTAGCAGGAACATCCCCCATTAATATGTATTAACTCTGGGGAGATTTTCAGCTTGGGAATTTACCTCCTCTGGGTTTTCCTGTTCCTCCTCTAAGTTATTAGCCACATTAGAATTCTTTTAGATTTTTTTTTGCTGGGAATGTATACACCTTTTTCAAGTCTACAATTTTGGGACGTGTTTGTGAAGCGGCTTTATAGTGGTTCACACACTCAGTATTAGGTATCTGCTGGAATCTATTGTTAAGTTATGAAATCCAAATCTCCCTACGTAATTCACATCCATTTCTTGGTTTAAGTTTTTCAAGTTTCCTATATATTTCTTCCTTTTGTTCTTTCAATCTTATGTATTAACTTCGAAACCTCCTCTTTCTGTCCATCTATTCTATCTCTCTGTCTGTCAATTTCTTCCCTCTAAGATAATGCTGATTTTATCGATATCCTTCTTCTGCTCTTCAAACTTTATTCAAATTTCGAATCCTGTTTAATAATTTTTCTTTCCTGTTCTTCTAATTTTTCTTTGAATTTTAAATCCTGTTCTTCTAATTTTCTTTTTGAATTTTAATCCTGTCCTTCTAATTTTTCTTTGAATTTTGAAATCTGTCCCTTCTAATTTTTCTTTTTGAATTTTCAAATCCTGTTCTTCCTAATTTTCCTCAGAATTTTAAAATCTGTTTAATAATTTTTACTTTCCTGTTCTTCTAATTTCTTTTCAAGATTTTAAACTCTGCAATAGACATTCATCCCTCAAGCTTTAAGACCAGTTTACCTGTAGTTTTATGATTCTCACTTATTTCTTTAATGCATTCAAGGTAAACCTACCGTCCTAAAGATTGCATTCAAACTATTACTTTCTTCCCCCTCTCTCTATTAAACATTGTCATACCACAAGTACAGTTTAAAAATAGTAAGGACCCAATGATTTGTGAAAGATTAAAGTAAGTTCTCAGAAGGAACTTCATTGACTAGGCTATGTATGATTCTGACCCAGTAAAGGTACAACATATCTATACCACGAGAAATCCATCATTTTCACTCTCTCACGGTTGGACCCATAGCAGATACAGTCTCTGTCCGATGATGATTAGACAGACGATGTCCGTCGCGGAGGCTCCCACCAGGAGCGCCAAATATCGAGAGGCGTCGCGGGGTCCCGACAGTGTCAGGAACAGAGGTTGTCTTCTACCTCCGGGGCCGCGGGGAGAACAAGATGAAAACTCGCGATCGGTGCAGTTCAAAAATGGCTTTTAATAGTACAAAAATACTTCCACAGCACTAGAAGATGGAGCAAAGGTCAAAAGAACCAAAAGACCAAAGCCAAAAGCCAAAGCACTTGGAACTGACTGAAGGCTGAGACAAAAGGCAAAGGTGAAAGGAGCCCTCAAGTCAGCCCTTATATGCACCAAAAGTAATCCAATGTGGGAGGGTGTCCTCGTATAAAGAACCCTAAACAGAGTGTAGTGCCACACACCCTATTGTAAGAGTATAAACAAGTTACACCAAGGACTGTCCAGAGATTATCTTATGTAAACACTGGAGAGAGAGGGGGCTGATACCAAACTAATACATCTTAACTTCATGAGCTTCATGTAATCTAAAGATGGTACCCACAAGGCCACTTATTATTATCTGCACCAGGAGTGATTCTGAGTATCTTATTTTCTCATGCTGAAAGGAGTCACTACTCATGCATAGGAAGCAAACTAAGTATAATCTTTCCTATAGTCTTCTTTAGTCTCAGTGTTTCCAGGAATTGGTAATCTCCTGGTAAAATTCTAACTGTCCACGTTGGAATTTTGCAGTGGGTATAAAAGAGGAGCTGTGCCCAATCTAGAAAACATAGAGGGAATCTTGAGTAGATGTATCGTCAGAAGTTATTCAGGTGACTTCTGCTTGCTTTGCCACACACCTCTCTGTGAGTGTTTATAGAAGAGAGATCTCATTAGAATGAACATTAGCTAAATAAGATTAGCTGGGAGTGAGCAAGAGTAACAAAACTTCCCAGATTAACTCGTGAGCATGTCCTC